>CM062819.1:598142778-598448900 GCA_031772625.1 Pinus tabuliformis
CACTATCCCCGATACTCAATATTTCTGACACTTCCCAGCCCTGATATCCGATATATTTGATACTAGTCCCCTCTGATATCATGAAACATATGATATTATTGTCTACAACCCATATCGTGAATTTCATATCACGTACTTTCTCTTTAAATCCTTGATACGCTATCGCCAATATATAAGTTTTGATATCACTTGCCACCTCCGCTTATATCCATTATTTCTTTAAATATGATTTATCGGGAGTTTCCTATATCGTAATTTTCTAATGTGCAACCAATTGATTTCTCCAATATATTTTTTCCGATATGCTGATGTGTGCAAACCCATGTGAATTCACACTTTGAAATTTAATATATGAAAGTGGCGAATTTATGGCTTTTGGGATTATAATCAGCCTCATTCATTATAGTTTGATTATATCACAATTCTCCTTTTAAGATATAAATTGTTATGCAAAACTTGTTATTTGTGCTAAATCTTTCAGGTGAAGAAGTTATCGCTCAGTTTTGTGTTTTTCGTTATAGGCTAGTCTCGACAAGCACAACTGTGAAGAAATGTCTAAAGCAGCTAGAGAAAAGAAGAATCTTGTTGCTCAACAAAAATTGACCGCTTCTCCAACTAGAAATACCAATATGCCAGGATTGTTTTCCGACACAGTCTGTTCTCTAGATGCTGGAAGTTCCTCATGGGAATATATCTATAAACTATTTGAGAATGAAGGACCCAGAGTGACATAAAGAACCATCACAGCCAAGGATTCAACACCAATCTCTAATACCCCTTACATTGATGTGGTGAATTCAATATTTCATAGATTTGTGGCCTAACCCAAAATCCTTCCTTATACAGACATGGTTTGATGGGTCATTGACAACTTAAGCATTGCAGAAAGGAATTTCATGCCATAGAAGCAAATGGTTATCGTGTCATTTAGCAGCAATGATTTTAGTGCAATGTACCATTTGCCACTGCCTCAGTGCAAATATAACAAACAATTTGTGGATAAATTCATGAGCAACATTGATCATGCATAAGAACCCATTAGGGAATGGAGAAGATATCCCAACAAGAATGAGCATGAGGAAAAGGGTATGTATGCAGTTGACTCTGTCACTAGTCCTTATTGTCAAACAACAACCATGATATGTAGGCTCTTTGCTTATTCCAACACACAAAAATTATTCGATCAATGGACACCACTGATTGATGTTGCCTTAGAAGGATATGTATTAGATTGGGGAAATATACTATCTGATAACCTAGCCACTCATATTCTGAATTTTATAAGTAAGTGTATAGTTTCAGAAAACATAATTTCCCCTTTCTACATGAGTGCCTATGTAATGGATTCCCTATGATTCATTATGGATTTCATACCTATGTGATGGAAATGGACCTTAGAGGACCCAACCCCTATCCATATATATCATGATATCCTTTGGGACTCCAAGTATCATTCTCACTTTTATAAAACCTTGCATAGAGTTATGCTGCCTATTTATCAAATTATCTTTGACAAGAAAACTCTTATGATTTCCCCAGAAGCTGAAACAGAATTGCTCCTGGTTGGAAACTAGATTGGTGAGGAGTTATTTACTTACATTTGGGTCTTTGGTAGTCTTTCTAATCCCCATTTCTTGCCTCTATATGTCTTGGACAAAGTCCTGGCTCGAGAGATAGCATACCAGACCGTAGGCAATGACATTTCAAGAGTCTTAAAAGAGTGCAATAAGAAAGTGTGTCATGTTTTTCCTCTTCATTGCACTATGTATACTTTGGAGAATTTAAAACATGCGTCCATTGAGATTAATTCTATCTTAGAATTCGAATTTCCTACTATCCCTAATAGATAGTATGGCCCCCATCAAACTGTTAAGAAGGTTACTGTACAGTCAAGCATCAGGCAGGTCTTTCATGAACTAGACAAGTTTGATGACTTATTTGAAAAATCTTCCACATATTCAATGGTTACCAAACAAGCGAAAGAGCAGTTGATTCGATAGGAAATGAATCAATTCACTCAATACCAAGCAACACGACCATCCCATTTACCTATATATTATTTAAAGCTTCCTCAAGAAAGCACAAGTCAAGATGAGGTTATAGTTGTTCATTCCACACAAGTTACTGATACGCCTCAACTGAAAGAGAACGACTTCTTTTTCTTCTCAGAGTAAAGGTATTTTTACAAGTTCCAAGATTGAGAAGATATGGAAACAAGATAGGAAGGTTATGAAGGAAAAGAAATCCCAAGTTTTGAAGAGTGCCTCACAATAGAAGGTCCCAGATACTTCTGAAATTTTAGAACATACTCTGATTATAATAAAGGCCTCTGATAATCCTTTGGAAACTTAAGACATTGAAGATATACCAACCTTCCCATCCTCTGAGGTTGTGTTAACAGTTGAATATATTCCTCCCCTTGATATATTGTACGGTCCTAAACATAAGGCCATTTTTAAAAGGTAAAGGAAGAAAAGGAAAATTGAGTAGTCTCAGGATTTAGTTCTTGGAAACACTTCTTTCTAAGTAGTATGGAAGGGTTATTTGTCCACTTCGCTAGAGGAACTGGAAAGACTCAGTCAGCTCATGGGACAAAGCCACTGAAGTATTACAGTTATTTAAGGAAAAGGAAGACATAATTGTGCAGTTAGAACAGAGTCTCGAGATCAAGAAAGAAAATATTACTTATCAATGACAGGAACAACTTATTCAGCTCTAGAATAGTTTCAATTCCCTTAAAGTCCAACATGACTCCGATTTGCAGGCCTAAGAAACTCATATTTAGGAATTACAAAACATGATCGAACAACTTAAAGTTAATCCTGAATTAACAAAGTTCAAAAAATGAAGCAAGAGAGTTAAATACTCTCCTTGCTCAACAACAAATTGTATTTTCTGAGAATTTGGAAATTATTCATTATTTGGGTCACACATCAAGTTATCTGGTGGACCAATTATCAAACCTCAAAAAATGTTTTGATTACATTGAAGAAAATGTAGCAGGACAACATTGATGGGAGATTAGCTGATCTCCCTTGGATAGAAGAGTTAGACAAGGAAATATTCTTCATATGATGGGAGATTCACCTTAAGCATGCAGAGGTAGCAAGGTTCAATGCAAGGGGTATCTCTAATAACCTCATTGAAACCATCAATGATAACTTGTTTAAGGTGAATCTCCTTTCAAACTGCCCCGAGGGAGCCCTACCAGATATCAAACTGCTCACTAAAACATAGTAGTAATCATCCAAAAAGCGGGCCGAAATAATAGATTAACTATCTAAAATTGACTTAGAAGTTCATTGGTAATTCTTAGTCAATCCTCACAACCGGTGGTTAATGATCAGATGCATATCCAACACCACCACCCACATGTTTCCAATGTTAAGGGATGCCATATTTATTAGTCAAATGTGGATTCAACCAAAGAATCCACATGAATTTAAGCCCATGACATATATTTAAGAACTTCAATAACGAATGGGAGGACACTCCTCTTCACAGGCCTAGTCAAGTTGTTATAATGAATTCTAAAAATGACTCGTTGATTTATTTTAAGTATTGTTTGTTAAAACCACCTCATTCTTTTACTCTACTATGCTATATTCTTATTTAATTTTGAGATTATAAATCCCCTCCATTTGTAAGGAGAAGGAGTTTTGAATTTTGGAAAGGAGGCTTTTGTTCGCACTATTGTAACTTAAGTTCCTCTTAATAGAAAGTTGAACCACTACTATTTTTTCATGAGCAGAGTTATGATATATTGGCTACTACTATTTGTTATTATTTCTTTTCTTAAGAGTTGAATGGTTATTTGATTACGTTTATCATATGTGTTGTAAGCAATCATAAATTTTTCACTACTCATATGTGTGATTGAAATCATCTATTATATGTATAAACAATGAAATCTTATATGTGTGATGAATTTATCAACTAATTTAATTAACTATTTAATTAAAGTAGTTATCATTATCTGCTCTAACCTCATAATAAAAAAGCAATCTATATTGTCATGTTTCTTTTGAGATTTTTTTTTAATCGCATATACAGATAAGATTTCCCTAGATAGATATTAATTTAAGTACTCTTTTTTTTTTTTAGTTTTAACTATATCATAGCATCATATTTATATACTCCATCCATTTTTATAATTTATTTTAATGGAAACTGGTCCCATAATTTCTAGTCTGACCCACCAACCTAAACGGAAAAGGATTTTCTCTGAGGTCTTGACCGGCTAGTTTTCCCCACTGTTAAGGGAGACACTTCGAGCCTTCAATAGGACCTAACTACATTGGTTTGAACTTCCTAGCTCCCAATTTATCGGCTTCTTGGTCATACAAAAAGGACTAGATCACCCTCCAAGAAGGCATGAGGTTTAGCATTTTGGTCATATTATGCTTTGATACTTTTTTGTAAGCTTCATTGGTCATTGTGGAATCATGTTGAGTCTCATCTAGACGAGCTAGGTGCAAACAACATTTTTCTTTAATAGAGGTAGCGACAAGAAATTTGGCGAGAATCTTCAACAACAAAATTTCACATTCAATTGGAAGAACGGATTCCAAACCATACACTAGATGAAATGGTTTTAATCTAGTCGCAGTTTAGAAGGAGGTGTGGTATGCCAACATAGCTAAAAAAATAATAGCAGGCCAATTCATTTTATGAATCCCTACCATGCATTGAAGCATTATTTTCTAAAACTTATTAATGGCTTCTACTTGACTTTTGTCATGTGGATAGTAGGGAGTTGATCTATCATGTCGTAAGCCCAACTTGGCAGTCAGTTTAGACATCATGTAACCATGAAAATGTTTACCATCGTCCGTATCTATAGCGTGTGGCACACCAAATCTTGTGATAATGTGATTAAATAGGAATAATGAAGCAGTTTTTTCATTATTGTCATATGTAGGCATTGCTTGAGCCCATTTAGTAAAATAATCTACTGCAAAAATTATGTAACCATGCCCCCTAGCCAAAGGAGGGTTACAGGTCATAAAGGCCATACCCCATTTTTCAAAGGGTACAACAATGATGACTAGGTGCAAAAGAGCAGGTGGAGCATGGGATTTTCAGTTATGGATCAGGTATGCCTGACACTTTTGGAATGTTAGAATGCAATCTTTGAACATAGTCAACCAAAACTATCTAGCACATAAAAAAATTTGCGCAGTAGCATAGCCATACATATGTTTGTCGCATGCTCTAGCATGGAAATCATCCAAAGCTTTCTCGGCCTCCTCCTGAGTGAGGAACCATCAGAATATCATAACAATACCCTGCTGTTAAAGGGTGTCTCCAATTATGATATACTGATGAGCCTGGTATTGAATGAAATGCTGATTAGAATGAGCGGTTTCAGCAAAAATGTTTGGATTTGGAGATAAATGATGATATATACATACAAAGGATCAAAATAGTCAATAAGAAACAATGTTTCATCAGGGATAAAATGTCTAGTTGTTGATTCTGACACAAAAGATTAGGGAAGGATGCAAATTAGTTTGGCAAAGACTAGAGATTTCTTAGACTTTGATTTGAAGAATTCCAAATCAAACTCTTGGAGGATAACAATCAAATTTGAGTATTTCCCCCCTGAGAATTAACGTGACAGGATATTGGTCATAGGGTTGAAATTAGAAACTATGATAGCCTTGTGAAGCATAATATAGTGGTAAAATCTCTGAACAACTTGGACAACTGCCAAGGATAACTTTTCAACATGGGAATACTTGGCTTCAATGTTAGTCAAATTACGACTTAAGTAATAGCGTTAGGCAAACTAATTATTCTTGCAGACAAGACAGATATCCCTAGACCTCAAAGAAATCTAGTAACAAACAAGAGATAACCGCTACCTTTCCTTAGCTTATGATTGAGTAAAACAAACAATATGAGAGAGATCACTTACCATTTATCGAAATGCCTTTCAAAATCCATTTTAGTGCCTTTGAAAATTATATTCTCCTTGATGCTTTAAAGACCATTACAACACTTTCCATAGCTTCTCCATGATGTTTCGAAGGATATCGGCAAAGAGAGAAACCCAGAAAGGATCAAAACATCTAATATATTGAACAAAAGATAAATGAACTATTTAACTCAACATATATCATAAATTAAATAGATAACCAACCATAATCTATGTGAGTGATCAAGGAATCACACAAATGATATCATAGAAGACATAATTAGGAAAGAACAATTTCCTTTTATATTAATAAAATGGAGAACAAACTTACAACCCCAAATCCTTTATGTTACAAGGATCTTCTCAAAATCTCCAATCCTCTCCTTGTATGAATAGCCTCCTAGCCTTATTTATGTAGCAAAATCCTACCTTCAATAGTATTTTTTAATCCTCTGGCTTCTGTTTTCTTTATAGGACAAGAGGAGGAAGTGGGATCCAATTCCTAAAGGATGAGATCCACAAATGGTGGGATAGGGGTTCCACAAAGAGAGGGAAGTAGCTCCATGATGAGAGGATCCATTCAAAGCTTGTTAGTTGGGAAATATTTGACTAACGATGCTTCAAGATTTTACTTTTTATTTTTACTTGTGTTGATTCATGTGTGTAGGCCATAGTGTCAGATAGAGCGTACTTATGCATAGTTTCTAATGGAATTTTCTGTGTTCACACAAAAATGAACTAGGGAACTACGGAGGAAGACAAAAATAGGTTTTTGAGCCTTTGGATCCAGGAATTTCATTCTCTTTGGGATATTTTGGGTTCTATCATTAGAGGGGAATGCTTTGGAACACTTTGATGGATAGCGAAAGATCCAAACTGAAGGTCATTTTCCTAATGTGACAAAATGATGTGTAATAAGTAGATAGGGTGTTCATCTCCTAAATCATCTTCTTGTACCAATACCATAGCGATAGTGGAAACAGTCGCAACAAGATACATGAAATAGTCATGATGATAATTAGGGGGATATAGTAAGGATGCTTGGGATAATACACCTTCCAAGGTATCAAAATCCTTTTGAGTGTATCATCCCAATGAAAGGGAACCCCCTTTTTTAATAAACAAGTAAATCATTTGGTAAGTTCTATATAATTAGGAATGAAATGTCATAGAAAGTTAGACTTCCATTGTAGGTGTTGTAACTAAACAAGAGAAATAGGAGCTGGAAAATCGAGGATTGCCTACAATTTCAGGGAATCAATTTGGATTCCTTATTTGGACACAATGAATCCTAGAAGTCGACAAGATTGAACACAAAAGACACATTAATGTGGGCTTAATCATATATTATGGTGTCGACATCGTAAGAACATTGCTCTGAGATGCAGTAAATGGTCTTGAAAGCTCTTAGAGTGGGCAATAAAATCATTAAGGCATTGTTGCATGATATGCTTAATATTGTTTGAAAGTTGCTCCTGCATTCTTAAGACCAAAAGGAAGTTTGTGATAAGCAAACTTACCCCATGGAAAAATGAATGCAATGTTATGCTGGTCAAATGGGAGTATGTTGATTTGATTGTAGCTAGAGAAGCCATCCATAAATGGGAAAATCTCGCTCTCGATGCAATCATCAACCATTTGGTTGATGAAAGGGGTTGGGTATTTGTCCTTGTGACAAGCTCTATTAATATCTCAATAATCGACACATACTCAGATCGTACCCTATTTATTCATCACAGGAACAATGTTTGAGACCCAATCGGTTAAAGGAACAAGATAAATGAAACCAACCCACAAGATCTTTTCAAATTTTGCCTTAATCACAATAGATTTCTTAGAGTGAACCAAATGAAAATGTTATATAACTAGCTTGGCATCTAGATATGTTTTAATTTCATGCAACACAATATTTGGATCAATGTCTGGCATCTCTTTATATTTCCAAGAAAACATGTCACAAAATCCTTGAAAATGTTTCTTGTAAATATTAATCTCATCTCGCGGGAAAGAGGCACCTATATGGAAATGTTCAACAATCCTCGGCTTAACTGAAATGTCGAGGGGAGTAGTGTCCTCAATATTTTCCAGGTTTTTTTTCAGAATTCTCCTCACAAAAGGATATGTGGTTTTTAAGTTCTTCAATAACTTTGGGGGAGAAAATGTCTTCAAAATTACTCTCAAGAATGTTGGGTTGAGGAAAGAAATATGAACGATGATGACTATTGTCCCAAGGTTTCTCATCTGACATCATGATATCCATGGAAATTTTGTTGGTGGGAAAGGTGTCATCGAAAGGATTAGATTGCAAAACTAATCTTGAATCTTAAGAGGAATAATCAACCAAGTTTCCTAAGTTATCTCTTTCAAAATTTTACGTACAGGCTAGGTGAATAGCCCCATAATATGACTCAACGGGGCTGAGTGGCATATGGTTGCCAAAAGATTCAATGTTGGAACTATTGGGTACTATCTAGGGGTCATATGGAATATTTCTGGATGAAATCATGTTGATCAGAGCAACTGTAGAGGTAATGTCAGGAGCAGGAAGTGTGAAAGATCCCTTTAAGGATGAGTCTTTTAATAAACCTACTTCGATGTTTTCAAAAGGTAGTGGGGTCTTTCCCATAAGAGGTTTGTTTCCAGTATTCTAAGAATCAACAACAAAACATGCAATTTGATCAATGGCCATGATGCCCCCTGGTGGGGGAAAGAAAGAATTCAAAAATAGGATGAGATTACAACTGCGATAGCATAAATCCAGGTATTTCCCAGTGACAGGTTGTAATCTAATTTTCCATCGATGACCTCGAATTCTATCGAGAATGGTTTACCAGCTAATTCTATTGGTAAGGAATTTATAATTTCATAAGTCTTAAATCCTCTTCCATCAAAGGCTTTGAGTGTCGTCAGTGACTGAGTAAGGGAAGGGGAACCTCAAGCTTTCCAACATGACATCGACATGATGCAAGTAGAGTCACCTTCACTCACAATGGCGTGGAAGACGTTTTTTCCTCTAACCACAACCTTAATCATAAATGCAAGTTGGGTTCCAAGTTTAGGTGTATAATTCTCATGATTGAACACAACGAGACCTGAACCTGAGGGATCTACACCTCCAATGGATGCTAATAGAAACTTCTTCTAAGCGAGACAATTTTGCAAAACATTGAGAGTAGACATAACTGAAGGATCTTGAGCTAAATCTTCAACTATATTATAATTTTTTTCATCTCTCGCATGGGGGTTAAATGATGATTTACAAATCACTCCTTTGGGAGGTCTAATGGTAAGCTTAGGAGTAGGTTTCTTGATTTGGAGAGGAGTAGATGTGGGTGGAGTAGAATTGCAAGGTTGATCAATAGCCTTCCTAGTTGAAGGATTCACATTACCTAATATTTGTTTCTAGTGGCCATCAAGACATCTTTCTAACATATAAAATTGTGTTTTTAGAATAGGAAGATGGATTTTGTGCAACCATTTTTGCCTCCTAGTTTGGGAAGGGGTTTGTCAACATGGCAAGTGCAGTGGATGTAACTTTCAAAAATTGATTGATTTATCCTCGATGTGGAAAATAATTATTAAAATGATTATCATTACTGATAAGACATGGGTAACAAGGATTAGTTCTTGTCAGGACACTAATTCTTCCTCTTATCCTATAGAGGGTTTTCCTATTTGTTCTTACCTTTACCATTTTTCTTACTTCCAGGTTGTTGATATTTTCCTTTTGTAGATTAAATGATGTTAACCTCAGAAGCAACTCACATGAGAAGGATTATAAGGGCTTTGATTTATCACAATTGGAGCATATTTCGAATTAGTTTGATTAGAAGATTTGAGCATTGATTGTTGACCAAAAGAACCAATCACACTTTGAGGGATCAGGTGGAATATTATGTGAAGTTCGCTGAGAATTAAGTATCTTGTCATAGAGCGTGCCAGATTGGGTAAAAATCAAATCATACATTGATAATGAGAAATGAATTTCTCTTCAATAACAACTTCGCCTTTGGCAATGTCCTTAATTATAGTAAACAACACGGATTTAATGAACCATCATGCTAACAACTGATCAGAAATATAAGTTTTTACCGGACGACATTGATGCCTCCACTGATATATATGATTGAATATATGATTTGAGTAAAATTTATTTAAAGAGGTCAAAATCTTAATATTGGTTTGCGTAATGAATGGGTAATTGGAAATGGGCTAGCGACGTGGTTTCCAATGCACTCAAGTTGTTAAATGAAGCTATGGGTAATTCAACATACTATTTAGCTACCAAACCAGTAAGATTTCGCTCAAAAATCCATAAATGAATGGAGTCATCATTTAAGGAGTTCAACAAACACCAAAAATGATAGTTCATGAAATAATTTGATGAATCTTCTCCAGAATTTCCGTTAAAATTTAGAATGCCACTCAATAATTTGGTTGGAATAGATTGCCACTAAGGAGAATGGAAAATCAGATCATTCATTAGCTAGAAGAGATCTGGTAACAATAGCATTTCAATGAACGATAATATCCTATTAAAGTTTGATGGAGGAGATTGACCTTATGGATAAAGGTTAACTAGAAGTGGAGTGTATCTTGGATATGATGGAATTCGTTCAGCTATGAGCAATTGCATTCCACCTAGATAAACAGGAATTTTATAGCAAGATGATCGAGACCGAGTTTCCCAATTCCATGAAAGCTGGGTAAGATGGGAAAATATGACTTTGGATATGTTTTCTTTGATAAGGTATTTGTGGTATAGTTGTTTGGCCAACGAGAATTTGTGGGATACCTTGGAATGGTTTCCTAGATGGAATTTGAATCATTCTAATACTAGGCTGACTAGTTGTCACCTGTGGCATGCTTTGAACAAGTTGGTAAACTTGCATCTGTGGAATATTCTGGCCAAGTGGGTTAAATAGAGTTTGCAATACACCTTGAATAGGCTAGATATATAGGATTTGAGAAATCCTCAGTACCTTTTGACTAGCTTTTAGTTGGAATACAACTTGAACAAGTTGATTCATTTAAAGTGTAACTTGGGTAGGTTGGGGTATGGATTGAATAGATTGACAAGTAGGATCCTAAGGCATAGTCGGAGTAGGTTGAGAGGTCAGTATTTGAGTTAATACCAAGCTAGGTTGAACATGTAAGGTAGGATTCGAAGGAGTAGCAACCATTCCCAAAAATGGAGCACCCATATGAAGAGGACTCGAATAAAGCAGAGCACCAACTTGTAGAATTTGATCAGTATATGGGAAAATTCTAGAAACAAGTTTCCCCCCTACTAAAGGATAAGGAGTGAATGGAGGAAACATCCCCCTAGGAGAAGGGTACCCAATATAGGACAGAGTAGGTTTTTGTGGATGCCCTAATCCACTTAAAAATGCACCATATTACTGCTCCAAAGGAGGTTGGGGTTGGGGCACAATAGCTTGAACAATTTGTGAGGTACTTGTTAAGGAGGGGACAAATGTTATTCCAGATGAATATTGTAAATGAGAAGCCTAAGGACTAGTCGATGCATAGAAAAAGTTCCAAACAATGACTGGTAGCTAAATGGAAATTATGGACCACCATACAAGTGAGTTTCTAATGAGGTTGTAAACATAGAGGATATCATATCTTCATTCAATTCACTCATGATAGTGTATACAGGTTGAGAAATCATCTCTAACTTAGGCATGGTTATAGTTCTCAAAGGAATTTTCTAAGGAAAGTTCAAAGGTGAATCAAAATGAGGAGTTTGATGTAAAGGAGCTTGTATTTGAGTATTAGAGTCAGATTGGTAGAGAAGAGAAAAATCCTATTATAATGGTATTGAGATAGGAGTTTGAGGGCTAGGATAATCCTCTTCAGTAATCTCTTCTATGTTCAAAATACCAAGTGGAAGTTGTTCTCCGTCAGGACATAATAACACATATTGTGGTTGAGATAAAGACAGAGAAAAAGAATAAAAAGTTCTTGAAGTATTTGGTTCCGTTATTATGTTGTTCCTCAGGTTGTAAAGTGTCTGAATCTACAAATTTAGGTTCTATGACTTCAAGTTCTAATGTTTCAAGAGCTCTAGTTTCAATTGCTTCAAACCCACCTGTTTCAAAAGACATAACTTCAGGTTTAGTACTAATGGGAAGTGATTATTCTGGTTGATTAACTTCGGATGTGGTTCCACAAGGGCTAACTTCTAATGTACCAGGTTCAATAGGTTATTTTTTCTTGTTCTTACAATGACCAAGTGTTGCTTATGGAGGCAGAGGAGGAAATCTCTACATTCTATGTAAATGAAGGGGGTGTTCAGGTGTTGTTTCACAATGGATTAATTAATTTTAGAAATTAAAAACACAAATAAAATAAAAATGGGTAACTAGGAAAAAGGGTTTACCAAGTCACTGTTAACTTCAATATATTGTTGTGGTATGTGCAGGAAATCTCCCCGAATGTTGTGTTCAGTGTATTGCAATTAACAGGGTGACTGACTTGGTTACCTATGGAAAGATTGTAACCTAGTGGGGACTTCCAAACTATACTTGGAGGTATGTGGAAGAACAATCCGTAGTAGTGTTGTCTAATGCATAGTCATATGATGGGGGTGTTCCAATATAGTCAAATATAGGTGGAGCATCGTCATATATACCCTAAGCTACGTGGAAGAATGTTCTGATATACTCTGATATACATGGAAAACCAACCATCCCCGGGATGTAACACTAACAAGTAATGGCAGATCCTACATTTAATGAGTCGAAACATGTCTTCTAGCCTAGACCACTATGTGTATCATTAATGTTCCAAATTCTCCTTAAGATATTTGAATAAGTTTTAAAGTTGATCTTGATTTAAGCTTCAATTTCAAGGCTCAGAAAATGAATTCCCCTAAACTCCTATAATGCAACTAACATGATTAAAATAACTCTTTCTGTTCAATGAAGATACATCTAAGGGTAGGAAGGATTTTCAATCAATGATGCAATAAAAAATGATGCAACAAACATGAAATTCCTAATTAATATCTTCAAATGCACTATTCCAATTCAATTCAAAGCCCTAAAGTATGAATAAAATGAAAATTTTTCTTTTCTTTTCCTTTTCAATTTTCAAATGCAATGAAAAATGAAATACGACTAGATTATTAAATCAAAATCATACACATAGACTAAAACTATAATATGAAATTATTTTATCAAATAAAAAATCAATCCAAGTGATCAAAAGCTATAATTGACAAGAAGAAACAAAAACAAGAGAACTCTCATCGAAAGGAACTCACACTCGAATTTAAATAGATTGTTGGCTTTACAAATACATTGACCAGTTCAAAGACACAAGAAAAATCAATGTAATCAAAACATAATTTAGAGAAAGGCATAAAAATTCTAATTTTTGCATTCTATAGGAACTAATGTATGCTACATACATGGGGGTGTCACGGGGAGAGCAATACAATACCACGTGGGTTCATATTGGGGGATATATATTGAGGAAAATATGGCATAATATATTGGGGGATATATAGGGGGTAAAGGATTTTTACATTCGTAGGTATAAAAAATGGACCTCAAAGTTAATGAAAAAATATAAGGGCGTATAAGAAATGTTAATGAAAAAATGGATACCTATAATATCTAGTGGAAGTAGGGGTTTTTTAAATTGGGAAGGTGTATTGGGTTTGTATTGGTAGTGGGTTAAAAAATGTGATTTTTAGGGGTATTTTCCAATATGTAGTCAAATTAAAGATATTTTTTAATATGCCATGAATACACATGATAGGTCATAGGTTCATTGAGTGAAGTCCCCCTGGCTATATATGACAACTAGTGTGATTCATCACATTTACAGAGAGATACTAGTGCATTGGGTCACTCTGCCTCAAAATAGAAAGTGTGTTGGGGTTGAATTTGCTCGAAAAACAAAAAATAAACCTTAATAAGCTCATAATTCTACTTTCCTAAGACTAATAACTATATGGAAAAGTCAAATTGATTCATTTTCAAGGATCGTAAAAGACTAGGAAAAGGAAAACACTAAAGGAACATTATGCTCCCCAGCGGAGTTGCCAAGTTTTTTTATGGATAATTTCCGTTTGCGGATAGAAGAAAAATCCCTATATCTAGTGCCTTGATCTAGAAACAACATGGAGAAAAGGACTATGCATTCCTCAAATAATTTTAGACTATGGAAGAAAGACTTACCTGGAATCCAATGCAATATCTCCTCTTCTCCTTTCTTGTAAACTCAAACTCCAACTCCAAATGATAAAGGTGGAACTTGCAAAACAACTCAAACAAGCAAGAGAACCGAAATATACAAATAACATATACTAACATCTCTAAACATTGAGTCAAGAAGGCATTTTCCTACATACGCATTAAATGATACATAAATATAGGAAAAAAAAAACATTTTTTGTATTACTGAATGTACGAGAAGATACAATCCTTTCAGATCTTGACCTTGTAGATGTATCCCAACTATATTTTCCTTGCTTTGCCACAAATCAATCCTTCAATCACAATTCAAGTGCACGTATGGATAATGGATCCCTAGGAACAAAGCAACAACATAAGGGCATAACTAAGAGTCTCCAAAATCCAACCCAAACTCTATGGGAAGCAATGAATTTATAGGGTAAAAGAGGTGGTTTGGGATTTACCATTTTAGGACTTAGATCCACATTAGAGGGAGGATAATTATATTGATAAGAGATAAGACCTCAGGAGTAGGATTTCGAGATCTAATCTAACTGTAAATGGTTAAAACCACTCGGGAAGCTTCTATAAAGAGAAGATTCAAAATTATTTTTATTTTACCAAATTCTAGAGGCCATCGCAATTGTAGTGAAAGAAACATGTGTTGTTTAGTGCATTTTCTCTGTGTACAAGTTTCAAAAATGCATTTTGCATGAAGGTTATGTGTGATGGGGCTAAATTTTTTGGTTTTGACTTGTTTAATCTAGAATTCTTGGAACTTTTGGAGAGAGGATTCTCTTGGCTTTACAGGGGATGAATACAAAGTGTCAATGGATGTTGATTTATCTGGTTTCAAGGCCATTTGATTGCATGTGAAAAAATTACATCTAAAACTAGTCGTTAGCATTGGGCTTTGGTTGCTCCCTCATTTCCTCCTAGATTAAGTCATCCCATATCCTAACAAATTAGTGTTAGTTCTCTCTAGAACAAATTCCTTAGATGAATGGATCAACATCATTGGGAAACCATTCAATGCCACATTCACTAACTCTACATCGTTCACCTCTTCCTCCATTCCTATGATTTGATCATAAATATTTGTGATTTTTATCAAGAAACTTTTCACTATGTCATATCTACACATTTGCATAGACTGGATCTTGTCCCTCAACATCATTTTCTCATTAACAATATTTCACTACTATACACCCACTAAGGCATTGAATATCTCCTTCGATGACTTATTCTCAAAGAAGTGAGGCATCAAATGGTCCTTCATTGTATCTAGTAGTATCCTTTGTGCATTTATCTCCCTCTTATCTAGGACAAATTTCTTCTTTTCATCTTCCAACCCCAATATCACATTCTCAATAATCTCTCAGAGATCATTTTCTTTGAGAACCATGGTAACCCTAGCCTTCCAAGGTAGAGAAATTGAGGTTGCATATGTCATGTCTTCAAATTGAAGACCCACTATAGTCATGTTGATTAGATCTTGTTGAAGATATGTGTTAAGACCTTCTAGCATTCTTAACTGAAAAAATAAAAAAATAAAAAAATAAAAAAATAAAAAAATAATAAATAATAATAAATAATAAATTAATTAATTAATTAATTAAAAAAAATAAATAAATAAAAAATAAATAAAAATAAAAATAAATAAATAAATAAGTAAATAAATAAATATATAAATAAATAAATGAATAAATAAATATGGTTAGTCCTTTAGGCACCCATAACTCCCATACAAACTTTGTTGGATGTCCCTCTCGATTGCTATCATCTCTATTGTATACTTCTAGTTCATTCCTCTCGTCAATTTTCACCCTCTCATTCCTAGTATCTTGTTGTGTCACTTCTCAACCCTTTCAAATTAATCTTTTCCATGACTCAATACTCAAGGTTTTGTCCTCCACCCAATAGGCTTCCCTTCTTGAGTTTCTTTGGATACTAACCCTATGCTTTACCTGTAATTTCTTCACCCAATATCTTGAGAATACATTCATAGCATCTCCTAATTGTCAACTCCCCACATGACTTCACTAGCTCTATAGCAATCTCTAGTCTGTAGCATCACCTACACTAGACCCCATCGCTCCCTTTGCATGTTGAAAATATTTCAGTGGTATTTTCCTATAATGTAAAACAACATGTCCTATTATCTTCTCTTGACAACATATTCAATATATTCTTTGCATATAATATCTATCCTTAGCCCCACATAATGTCGACCAGACATGTCCCCTACACCCCGCAATTATTGCGATCACCTCCCGTAGTGCATGCTCTTGCCATCTAGTCTTGAATCCCTTCATTCTTTGTCGATGCTCATAGTTATTTTATTATATAGTTATCATTATTTGTGTGACCCCTTGCTACAAAAATTCCTTGTGCATTGTTTTCCTCAATTTTTCCTACTACATAACCTTGCACCACCATTCACTCACAAACTGTGTAAGCCAATTAGGCCTAGTGGTAGGCCTGACAACCTTGAGCCATTGAAAATGAGGCATGATTGATCGATTTAGGGGCACCCTTTCATATGATTCTTCCCAAGAAGTAGTTTTTCGAGTATGAAAACGATATTGTTGGTAATAATTTCCTAGGGGATGACTCGATAGATAGAATCATAGGACATGGAAAAGTCAAGTTGAAGCTCATGGGTGGAAGGATTAGAACACAACCTAATGTTTTTCACATCACAATATTGGCCAAAAATTTGATCTCTATAAGAAATTTGATCAATCCAGTTGTGAAGACAATGTTTGAAAATGATACCTATAAGATGGTTCAAGATCTATAGTATTACTAAGAGGAGTTTGGATTGGGACTCTATATAAGCTACTAGGAAGGATTATTAGTGATGGGTGCAACAACTTGATGTTCCTAAAAATGGACTAGAAGAAGGAGAAACTCGTACAATGTCCATAGAAAAGACTATGAAATGGAATCAAATATTGGTTAATATCAAAGGAAAAGGTGTTTGAATACTACATACTAATGGTATGGTAGAAGGTATGTCTAATTGGTCTCTATATTTTGATTTCTACAAACATTGTCTATATGGGAAGTAGAATTAGGTAAGATTCTCCTATAGTGTTAGGAATATTACTATTGTTAGATAGTTATGTGTTTGGACTTGTGTTCGTTCCATCACTGGGTAAATTTGTGTACTATGTATCATTTATAGATGACTTCGAGAGGAATACATGGATGTATATTCTCTAGAATAAATTTGTAGTTTTCATCAAATTCAAAGAATTTAAGGCCCTTGTGGAAAATTTGAAAAAGAAGAAAATCAAGGTTTAGAGGATAGATAATGGTGGAGAATTATGTGGGAATGAATTCGAATAATTTTGTAAGAAGTGTTGTATAGAAAGGTAGAATTCTACTCTGTACACACCTTAGTGGAATGGAGTCGTAGAAAAGTTGAATAGACCATTGATGGAGAAAGCAAGGGGCATGTTTATTGGTACCAAGTCAGGTTAGCAATTTTGGGAAAGTGGCAAAATACATTGTGTGTTACCTAGTAAATAGATCACCCTCATGAGAATTGGATGACAAGAATCCATATGAGGTATGGGCTAGTGAGAAACCCTCCCTTAAACAAATTAGGGTATTTTAATATTATGCTTATGTACATATTCTAAAGGAGAATAAGAGAAAGCTAGACAAGAAGCTTAAAAGCATATCTTTATTGGATATAAAGATGGTCTGAAAGGTTATAATCTTTGGAACCCAAAATATATGAAGGTTATGTATTGTAGAGATGTGGTATTTAGAAAAATAAAAGATATTTCAAATAAGAAGTCTTACCAAGGGAGAAATAATTAAAGAAGAGGGAGTTTGAATTTAAGGATGATGAATCAAACTCTACAGAAGAACAAGAATTGAAGGAATAAGAACCTCATACTCCATTATTGAGGAGATCAATTTAGGAAATAAGGAATCTAGAAAGCTATACTCCACCTTATTTTTGTTCAAATTTTATTTTTATTATTACTAATGATGATCCTAGAACTATTAGGGAGGTGGTGGATTTGGAGGATGGAAAACTCTAGAAAAATGCCATGGTTCAAGAAATGACAACATTAGGCAAAAATGAGGCTTGAGATCCAATGGAATTTCTAGTTAGAAGAAAGCCAATTGCTAGCAAATGGGCATTTAAGAAGAATTTTAATGAGGAATGAAAAGTGGAGAAATAAAAATCTCGGTAAATGGAAAATTAAAGGGAATTGACCTCGGTGACATTTTTTCTTCTATTTCCATGTTAAATTCCACTATATTGATTTTATTCGTTGTTGTTGCTTTTGATTTTGAAGTAGAAAATATGGATGTGAAGACAAAATTCCTTCATGGGGATCTATAATAACAAATATACATGAAGTAGTAAGAAGGCATTGTGGTGAGGGAAAATAAAGAGTTCATATGTAGGATGAGAAATTCCCTCTATAGGTTAAAGGAATCGCTAACGATGTGGTATCAAGAATTTGACACTTATATATTGGGACTTGGATCCACAAGGAGAAAAGCATATCATTGTTTGTATTGCAAATTAGTTGGTGATAATTTTATTTATTTTGTCTTGTATGTGGATGATATGTTGTTGATTGGAAATGACAAGGAATCCATCAAGGAAGTGAAATTACTTATTTGTACTCTAAATTTGAGATGAAGGATCTTGGTGCTGCAGATTTGATTTTAGGAATCGAAATTAAAAGAGATTTAGCCAACAAGAAACTTTTATTAAATCAAAGTATGTTGAGACAATATTGCAAAGGTTTAATTCGAAGGAATGTAGAATGATAAATGTCTTTATTTATGTAGTTTTAAATTTACTTGTGAATTAGTGTCTGAACACATACTACAAGGAAGAGCACATGTCTTGTGTTTCATATGCTAGTGCAATTGGAAGTTTGATATATGTGATGGTCTATACTAGATCGGATATTGCACATGAAATGGGAGTATTAAGCAAGTATATATCAAAGGTAGGGAAGGAGCATTAGACATCAATAAAGAGGGTTTTCATGGATTTGTGTGGCATTGTTGGCAATCGATTGTACTATCAAGGAAGAATTGGATTGGACTAAGTGTTGCACATACATATATGTTTTTATGAAGAGTGGGCTAGAAATATGGATCATAGAAGATCTATAAGTGAGTATGCATTTAACATGTTGGGAGGAGTAATCAGTTGGATGAGAAAGAGACAGTTTGTAGTGGCACTCTCAACTACAAAGGTTAAACACATGACATCAAATCATTCAAGAAAGGAATAAATATGCTTATAAATATTGTGTTCAGGTATTGGATTGATGCAACAAGTTGAAAGGATAGATTGTGATATTCAGAATGTATTTTCCCTATTGAAGAGCCCAAATTATCAGCAAAGACAAAAAATATCGATATTCAATATCACTTTTTGGAAGATATGATTGAAGACAAGAAGGTGCTACTGGAAAAGGTGGACACTTTGAAGAATGTTGCATATTCATTAACAAAATATGTGATCATAGAGAAGTTCTATTTCTGTAGAGAAATAATGGGATTATTGATCATGTACTCTCGTGAACCCTTATGTGCGAAGAAAACAATAAGTGGGAGAATGTTGGGTATGGGTTATATTCCTTACATGACTACTTGCATGTTGTTCCAGGTGGAATAGTTGAAAAGCCACCTTGTGTGGGTGTTTGGAGGCAATGTGCCTGATTTTTTTTTAGGTGGTTTTTTGTGTCTACTTTTTTTAGTTTTCGGCACACAAATTTTACAGTAAACAATTTTGTAGTGGATGGAGTTTTAGCCCATGACTTTGTATTTTTTTTATGAACTATGGTTATCATCTAATCCATGTTAAACGAATTGGCAGTTTATGGATTCCATAAACTGCCAATTCGTTTAACATGGATTAGATGATAACCATAGTTCATATAAAAAAAATACAAAGTCATATATATATATATATATATATATATATATATATATATATATATATATATATATATATATATATATATATATATATATATAGATATATATATATATATCGTAATACTATAAAGTTGAATATACTAAAAAATATTTATATTTTTCCTAGTTTCGATTTCTAGGGTAAAATGTTTGTGTTTTCCTGTATATGTTTATCATTTTAAGAATTTGTTTGCAGTGATTAATTTTATGGGGTTAAAGCGTATATCTTTTCTCCTCAGAAATCAAGGCATAAAAAGTGAAATCAAAGACACTGAGGTGTCTCACTCAAGAAATGTGGCCATACCACATTCCTTATGGAGTATTATTTCTAAGAGATTGAGATGGAAAAAAAAAATCACAAATATTATACATTGAACCACATCAGCCAAAAACATAGACTTTACATTTTTGAAAAACATCATGGAACAAACTATATTTAAGATAGTCCTGTTCATTATTTTAGCTACACCATTTTGTTGAGAATTGTATGGGATTATGGTTTTATTTTGAATCTAATGTTGCGAAAGATATTTTTCAAATTCATTAGATGTATATTCTCCTCAATTATTAGTGTGACAAGAGAAAATATGTGATTATCCTTCATTTTGAATCAATACATGGAAATTTTTAAAAGTTTCAAAAGCTTGAGATTTATATTTCAATAAGTACACTAAAGACATATTGGTATAATCATCAACAAAAGACATGATAGTATTTATTTCCATTAAAAAATGCAACAGGCATGGGGCCACATAAATTAGAATGTATTAGTTCAATTTTTCTATATGCTTTGGAAGTGGACTCGTTGAAGGGTTGTTTGGTATGCTTTCCAAGGATAGAAACATTACATTACTTTGGTTTCCTAAGAATAGTACACAAATTACAAACACTATTATTTTTCAATAAACAAAGTTTGTCATACTTAATACATTCAAATCTATCATGCCATGGAAGATTATATGACAATGTCCATTCATTTTTATGAGAGTGATATGCAGAACTTTGTGCATGAGTAGATGTCACTTTCAACTTCAACAATGTTTCATCCTCCACTCTAGTCTCGCAACCATGTTGTCAGAAACCTTTTTATTTGAAAGTTTCCATCAAATATATGAATTGAGTGGCCTTGTTGTTAATTTTTTATAAGGGACAACAATTTCCTTCACAACTTTGGAAGATAAAGCACATCATATAGAAGCGAATCTAAGAACCTAGGAAAGTTAAGCATGATGATGTCGATCCTAAAGGTTTAAGACTTGAAAAAATACACTACACCATCTATATTGTCACAAAATTATGCAAAAAGTGTCTTTGGAAGGTTATGACATGTTACACCTATGTCAAGCAGCCACTCATCTATCCAAGAAGCAAATGAAGTATGAAACAAATCTTCAGTTATTTCAACATTGCAATGAGAAAGTATGTCATAAGTAATTCTAGGTGCTTTAAATTTTGTTGGATTAGTGTTTTGCCTTTGCCTTCTTTATTATTTTGTTTGCCTTTAATTTTCCCCTAAAGGATTCCACATTTTTTTGTATCATATCCATTTATGTTGCAACAAATACAATGAAGATTAGGTATTTCTGCCTGATTTTGTTTTACCCCTATCTCTAGAATTATTTTTCCCCACCCTCTTTTATTGCTATTTTCTTTAGAAGGATCATGTGATTGATTCTTATCCTTTTGAGAAATTCACACACGTTGTCTAGTGTGTTGTGATGTTATCTTCTTCTTTCTAAACATTATCTTATGTTTTGCAACTCTTTCCACCAAAGAGCCAAATGTGTTAGACTTGAATCGGTCACTAGCATGCAAGGATTCAAGGTAGGGATAATATGCACAATAGAGGACCATAATGAATACCATGAAAACAAGGCCTATATTCACTCTAGTAGCATTTATATCGTGTATGATGGATTTGATCTCAACGAATAAAACCCAAATCATCATCCTTCAACATCAAATTGAAGAGCTTAAACACAAATTTGGAAAGGCAAAGGAGCTTAAACACAAATTTCACATACAAAACCCAAGAGTTGCGGCTCTTCTATTGATCACACAAAAATTTGATTATTACAATGAACTCAGTGAAGGGTATTTAAAACTTTTTGACTAGCAACTTGCCTAAACTAACTTGACATGCAACCACACACTAAGTTTGTCTATCACTTAACTTGACTTGATTCAACACTCAGTTAACTGACTCTCTAATTTTAGCCAACTCCTCATGCAGAAATAAGTAGCTTATTTTAACACTCCCCCCATAATTATGACTACTAAACTAACATGAATCACGACAACTCAAACATGCATGTTGGTCTATGTCTCAGCTAGGCTTATAACACCCAAGTTTATTCTATGAAATTAAAACACATCCTTTGCTAATGACTTAGTGAATATATCAGCCAGTTGATCACTAGATTTACAAGGTTTCAAGTGAACTTCTCCATTGCTCACAAGTTATCTAATAGAGTGATATCTAGTATCAATATGCTTGCTCTTCTGATGAAACACACTATTCTTAGATAATGCAATCATTGAGATGTTTTCACAATATATTGTTGTTGATCCTTGTTGTTTTTCCTTGAATCCATAAAATACTCTTCTTAACCATACTGCTTGACATGTTGTTGATGTTGTTTCTACATATTCAACTTTCGCTGACGAAAGTGTCACAGTAGACTCCTTCTTAGATGCTCACGCTATCGCACCTGACCCAAGATGGAACAGATAACCAGAAGTGCTCTTCCTATCATCCAAACTACTTGCGAAATCACTATTTGTGTATCTAATCAAATCCTTCTTCTTTGTACTTGGATACATTATGCCACAATCTCTAGTTCCTGCTATGTATCGCATAAATTTTTTTCCTGCTCTCCAATGTGTGCCTTTTCGAGTCTCCATAAATCTAGAAATCAAACTCACTCCTTGTATAATATATGGCCTTGTAGATGTGATATACATGAGGTTTCCAAGCAATCTTTTCAATAGAGTTAGATTGACATCTAATTCTTCATCATCCTTGCTTAACTTTCTACCTGTTGCAATTGGTGTAGGGACAATTTTGTAATTATCCATCCTAAACCTTTTAAGAAAATATTTGGTATATTTATTTTGACAAATACAAATTCCCCTTTCAGATTGCTCAACTTCTATGCAAAGAAAATATTTCATAAGATCAGGATCTGTCATCTCAAATTATTTCAGCATGGCTGCTTTAAATTCATCCAATTCAAAGTCACTTGTATAAATCATGTCATCAACATATAAGAAAACAATAAAAATATGTCCATACTCATTTACCTTTGTGTACAAGGTAGGCTCAATGTTTCTTCTACAAAATATAGTCTTAATCATGTAGATATCAATTCTGCTATACCAAGCTCTAAGCGCTTGCTTCAGTCCATAGAGTGCTTTCTTCAACCTGTAAACTTTATCTTCGTTACCTTCAACTTCATATCCTGGGGGTTGCTGCACATAAATTTATTCTTCTATAATTCCATTCAAGAAGGTTGATTTCATATCCATTTGATATAATTTCCACTTGTTTTGAGCTGTTGTGGCTAGAACTGCTCTTATAACTATTTTAAATATATCAATTTCACCTTTCTCATTCAACTTTTTCTTGTACACCCACTTACACCAATGAGATTTTTGTCATTTGGCAAAGCAACCAAATCCCATGTATCATTCTTTTCAATAGCTTCAATTTCTTCATCCATGGCTTGCACCCAATTTTCATCTCTGATTGCTTCTTCAAACGAAGAAGGTTGGAATGAAAACAATGCAAAATTTGAACTAACATCCAAATCATCATAAATATATTTCAAACTTATCATCTTTATCTTACCGTTGCTTGATCCATCACCTAATTAATTGTTAGGAGAATCTCAATCTATTGATCTTCTTGAAGATCCATTCCGCTTAGAAAATCTTGGAGTCCTTGTTGATGTGTCTATGTTTGGTGTCTTAACCTATGATTCTTGCTACTCCTTTTATGCTACATCGTCTACTTCCATCAGTGGAATTTGTGCATCAATTGCTTTGTATATACTACCATTCCATGACTCTCGTTCTTTGAACAAAACATCTCTACTAATTATGGTATTCTTGGTGACAGGATTATACAATTTGTAAGATTTTGATTGCTCACTATAACCAGTAAATATGAATTTTTCACTTTTATCATTCAATTTGCCTCTTCGCTTCTTAGGCACATGTGCATAAGCTACACATCCAAACACTATGAGATGAGATATGCTGCAAGACATACCTAACCATGCATCTTCTGGTATTATGTTCATCATACTCTTTGTAGGATATATGTTTATCACATAAACAACACATGCAACTGCTTCTACCCAATACTCATTAGACAAGTTTCTGCCTTTCAACATGCTCCTTTACATATTCGTAATGGTTTTGTTCTTTCTCTCTGCTACACCATCCTATTGTGGTATGTATTTAGTTGTAAATCGTTTTCTGATTCCATGTTGTTTGTAGTACTCATGGAATGTATTTGAATCATACTCTCTACTACGATCTGAACTCAATACCTTAATTAATCGATCACTTTGGTTCTCTGCTAAGGCTTTCAATTATTTGAACTTTGAAAAACTTTCAGAGTTCTGCTTCAAGAAGTAAACCCAAGTCTTTATGATATAACCATCAATGAAAGTGAGGAAGTAACAAATTCCACCAATCGATTGTGTCCTCATCGGTCCACACAAGTGTGTATGCACTAACTCAAGAGGTTTCTTTTCTCTGTATGCAACTCCCTTTGAGAAAATTTCACGATGTTTCTTTCCCAAGATGCAACACTCACAAGTACTAGTAGGTTCATTGATGGGAGGTAATCCTCTGACCATCTATTTATGTTGCAACAATCTTAAACTAGAAAAGTGCATGTGTCCAAATCGAAAGTTACATAACCAATAATCATTAGAACATGCGATTGTAAAAGAACTGACTTGATGATTATAATTCATAACTAGAGGAAAGATTTTGTTTCTCATCACCTACATCTTTGTTATCAGTTTCTTACTTGGGGCCTTGTCATATATAACACATTCTTGTCCTTCAAAGATAACTATGTACCCCTTCTGTGTTAATTTCCCAACACATATCAAATTATGTTTGAGACCAGAGACATAATGTACCTCTGAGATTGTCTTCGGCTCCCCCTGCTTGGTCAGAATGTTGACCACTCCTATGCCATCTACATCCATAGTCTTCTCAGTCCCCAACTTTACCTCTTTCTCACAGATTGATCCAAATTTGCAACCAAATTCTTGTTGTTTGTCATGTGGTTACTGTAACCACTATCTAATAGCCACACATTATTAGAAGGTTCATGCATGGTATGGCAAGCTAGGAACATGGAGTTAGTACTCTCTATAGTGACATTAACTCTCTAATTCCCTTGATGAGCTAACCTCTCCCTGCAATCATGTGAATGGTGACTAAATTTATTACAACAATAACATTTCACCTCTGGTTTGTCAACTCTTTGATTATTGCTGCAGCTTCTATAGTTGCTTCCACTTTCATGTTCATGATTTTCTCGGCCATCTCTCTGACCACCATGTTTTCCACCTCGTCCTCTGCCCCTCGACCTACTTCTTCCTCAACCTCTGTCTCTTGAAATAGAAACCTGACTTTTGAAAGTGGTCTCTAAAGTGGAATTCTTATTTCTGTCTATCATTACCTCATGTGATAGAATTGATCCCATCAACTCATCAACTCTCAATGATGTCAAATCCTTGGCTTCTTATGTGGCTACTACCACAACAACAAATTTGGTAGACAAAGATCTAAGGACCTTGTCAAGCACTGTTTGATCTTTAATTTCCTCACCATAAAATTCTAACTGATTTATGATAGTCATGACCCAGTTCATGAAAGAGTCGATGTCCTCTATCTCCTTCATCTACAAACTTTCAACATATCTCTTAGTATTATGCAACTTAACAATATTGACTTTGGTCATACATTTATAGCTTTTCGCCAACGTATCACATGCTTCTTTTGCTGAAGACATGATCATAGTATTCTGGAACACTGCTCGGTCTACTCCTTGTTGGATAAACTACATAGCTTGTGCATTCTTCTTCTTGTCTTTCTTCCATAGATCTCACTGCATTAGTGAGAGCTCGTTTTTTTGCTTCATCCTTAAGTTCTGAAAACCAAAACTAGACATAATCCCAAACATCATGAGCATGCAATGTGGTTGCCATCTTAGTGGCCCACACATGATAATCTTTCTCCGTAAACAATAGGAACTTAGACTTGAAATTTAATAAAGCCATCTTTCTTCAAAAATCCCCTTCTACAAACTTGGCACAAATAAAAAAACCTAACCAAAACTCCTAATTAAATTTTTCTTAATATGATTTTCTTTTATAAATATATATATATATATATATATATAAACTTCATAAAAAACGCTTTTAAAAAAACTTATTATAATACATATCAATTTTTTCAAGAAATCATTTTATACCAATCCTTTGAAAAATCGACTGAGGATATCAAAGTGTTTTGATATAAATTAAAAGGGAAAGGTGGTTCACGTGGTTTCATAAAAGGTTTGGAACAAAGACCTTTAAACGGGTCCCCACGTGACCCTAAAAAAACATGTCCCCCATGAAGCTTTGCAACGATTTTGATCGGCGGAGGTTGAAGAGTATTGTTTGAAGTCACGTACTTTAATAAATAGTATATGCCTTATTTGACTTCTCAAAATAACCCAACCACCACACCTGTCGGAAGCGTTGCATTGCAAAAACTCATTGTTATGTTTGCGTTCTTGAACGCAAGTTAATAGAGAGGGAGAAGAGCATTGATAAAAAAAATTTAATTATTTAATTATTTCACTACTCTCTAATGATTTAACAATTTTGCAAACTGAAAAAAATTATTAATTTTTTTTTACTTGTTTTCTTTCTTGACTGCCTTTCTTGACTCCACGAATCTGGTGATTTATCTTCGTCTCTAATACCAATTTGTTGGAAAGGTGAAGGAGCATAAATACAAATTTTACACATAAAAAATACGAACTGTGACTTTTCTATTGATCACGCAAAAACTTGATTATTACAATAAACCCGGTGAAGAGTATTTAAACTTTTTCGATTAACGACTCGCCTAAAATAACTTGACATGCAACCACACACTAAGTTCGTCTATTACTTAACTAGATTTTACTCAACACTTAGTAAACTCACTTTCTAATTTTAACCAACTTCTCACGGAGAAACAATTAACTTATTTTAACATTCATCACATGTTAATTGAAAATATTTATAACACATAAAGTGATAGTCAATTCTAATTGAAAATACTCCTAACACATGAATATCAAGTTCAAGTTGTAAATAATAACACAATACCTTATAAGATCTAGATTTGAACTATGTTATGAATTTAATTCAGTAAAAGGGTATAATATATATTGAAGATCATAGGATCAAATTCTATGTATGGAAGATTAGTTGTGAACCAATAAAAATGTAAGAATATATATGAGATTAGATATGGATAAATAAGAATATAAATTATTTGAAAATAAATTGGAATCGTGAGCACATTTATTGAATTTAAAAAAAAAAAACCTTTTGAATTACCACGTTTCAACATGGCATAAGGCATAAGGAAAGGTTCCAGAAAAGTTCAATTTTGATCACAGCCTCCCATGGCAAATCGATGTACCCGCACAATGATTTCACAAAGTTCTCTACCGTCGTTAATTACAGATCCAATATATACAATAGCATCACTTACGAATAAGCATTACACAATAAAACGTTATGCTAACATTCTCGTGAGTGTTTACCTAACAACCTTGCTGCTGCTTGGATCTTCCTAGCCTCAATGGCCAAGCTTTTCATTACGACTCTCTCCTCCTTTATTGGCTATCGTCATATTAAATACACAATACAAATTACCAATAAAAAAAAAAATATAATTTATATTAAATTAAATTATTAAAATATTAGTGTGAAAAACTTTATTAATTTGAAAATTTATTTCACATAGAAAATTTTCATGAAAAAAATAATGATGACTATATTGAAATTTTCATCGTACACAAAGATGACTAGTTTCTTTCTATTGTACAATTTGAAAGCATCTTGATCGGAGAAGGAATCACCTGCAATTGACGACAACCCTTAAGATTTAGATATTTGAGAGCTTTGAGTTGTGCGATTTTTTATGGCAATGATTCTAAATGACGACATCCCTTGAGATCCAGACATTTCAGATTCTTGAGTTCTCTCATTTTACATGAAAATGATTTTAACCTCTTAAATCCACTAAGATGTAAAAACTGAAAGTTTGAAAGATTGCCAATGCTCGAATGCACATATTCAATTTGAGTATAGTTTAGAACAAGAAATTCAAGTTGTTTCAATTGATTCCATGTTTTTGGAAATACCATAACTCACAAAAATTGAATACAACAAAATGTGGAGCAGAGGACTGTTTTTCTCAGTATTAAGAATCAGTTAAATAAGATTACATAGGAAACATCAGTAATAAGTCATTGGAGTTAAACTTGATTTAAACTAGACTAATTGAAACTGAACTACGACACTTGGAGGGACTATTTTGACACCTAGCAGGTGGATAGAATTAGAATCTGCAACACCGCCCCTTAATTACAACCACATAAAAATTCAATTAAGATGTCTGTTGGTTTATGTCCCAACTACACTTACAATTTAAAAAAAAATTGACTTCAAGTACATTTACTTTTCTTCTTCTCTTCTTTCAGATCCTGTAGGCTCTAAATTGTTTCAACTTTTTCTCTTTGTTGTATCATTCAAACCTCAAATTCTTCATTTGGTGATGTCAGGTGTTCCATTCTTTGAGACTGTCTAAGCATATCCTGGACTTCTTCAAAACACAACTTGTATGTGGGCTGCTACCGCGTATTATCTTCTGTAGTGTGTTTTTCACCATCAATTCGCTGCAACATATGAACATGATAATTTTTTTCTCTTCACGACTCCAATACCTAAAAATTTCATTAATTTCTTGAGCATGCACGTTGTCTTCAACATTCATTTCTGCAGCTTTTATGCAGATCTCATCTACACATGGTGTTGCAAGGCATGCTTCAAGGAAATTTAATTCTTTTTCAAAATCGTTATGTGTACCTTCACATTGAAAATCAACGTTAGAATTAAAAATATTTACATAACCACATTGGTTCTATTCCTTCTTCTCTACCTCTTCTCCTGCCTCTGTTTTCTCTTTGTGGGCTTCCTTCTTTGCCTCTAAATTTATCTTTGTCACTGTCTATGTTTGTCTCTTCCACTTGGTTTTTAGATTCAAGTGGGGTTTTCTCACCAAATAGTATCATGTCAATATGATGTTTTTGTTGCATCATTTGCAACCTTTCATCTTTAGCCAATAATTCTTCATGAAAATTTACATCAACAATATTAATTTCTCGATTCACCATAGCATAGACTGTTCCAATAGAAATTTCATTGTCATCAACAAGATTTGTTGCTAGATTCACCAAAATTTCATTAGCAAGCTTTGTTGTTGGTTTTACCAAATCTTCATCAGCAAGCTCTGTTGCTGGATTTACCAAACTTTCATCAACAAGCTCTGTTGCTAGTTTTACCAAATCTTCATTAGCAAGATTTGTTGCTAGATTTACCAAATTTTCATTCACTTGTGGTTGTGCATAGTGGGGTTCACGAGCATCTACGTCCCCTTTCTCTCTTTCTTTTGCAACTTCTTCACAGAGATCATCCACTTGTGGTTGAGCATAGTGGGATTCAACAAAATTTTCATCTCGTTGTAGATCTATGCTATAGATCCACCTTTATCTTCAACTTTAGTGCTCCCCTTGATCTAAGTGGATATTGGTGGCCACCCACCTATTCCACTTGGACCCCCAACATTGTCTCTCTCAGTTTTTATATTTCGTTAATTGTAGCACAATTTACTATTTTTGGCAATTTTTCGGGTCCTGAACTTCCGAATCCGTTTTGAGGGCCTAAACGATGCTTTTAGGGAAATTGGAGAGAACAAAATGTCCGAATCTAATTTTCTCATTTGTTTTCGACCTTCTCTTCGAGATCTTCGAAATGAGGTATTATGATAGCCAAACGGCGATTGTATGCCAAAGTTACAACCATGGGAAGTTAATGTACCAATTTACCCAAATGGGGCCCACAGTTTCGGTGCTTCATCTCCTAGGGTTAGGTTTTTGGATGTTTAGGGTTTTCCATTGTTTCTCAATAACAAATAAGCCTTTGAGCATTGTCGTAACTCAGTTTAGAGGCATGTAGCCACCACATCTCTTATCAAAGATAAGCTACCATCATCCGAACTAGTCTCATTTCCATTTTATTTGTAAGCATATCTAATTATTTGATATTAATGAAAGGAAGTGTTATTTCTATTGCATCTCTGTACTTATGGTTACATGCTTCCAATCAAACTTCATGTGTTCTTTGTGACTCGTGCTCTGAATGAGTTTTTGTGACTCATGCTCCCAATCAGAGTCCATTTGTGACTTGCGCCCCAAATGAGTTTTTGTGACCCGTGCTCCAAATGAGTTTTTGTGACTCGTGCTTCTAATTGGATTCCGTTATTTTCTCTTTTGTTAATGCTCTAGGTAATGAACAGAGGCCACTTTGGAGGTAGAACGGTGTAGTGAATGAAACTAACGTGTGTTCTTGCAATGTCGTTAAGTGTTAGTAACACTAACGTGATTCTGGTGCCTTCTGTGTGCATTAATAACGTCGCCTTCAAGGCTGTAGGGTACGTTAATACAACTACTCAAAATTTCTAAAAAAAATATGAGGTTGAGCTAAACTTTCTTCAATCTGTGTCGTCCTTGCCTTCAATGGCTTAGCTGTAGACAACTTCTTCATTTTCCTGCTGCTTCTTCGCAGGCTTCCTCAAACTTATGTTCCCCTCTCAAAGAGTCTTGTGCAGGCTCGCCTCTTCTGCTCTCACTTGGCTCACGATGCTGCTCTCACAAAGATTCTTATGAAAACTAGTCTATCTTATCCTCTACTGCTCTCAAGGATTCTCATGTAGGCTAATCTCTGATACCATGATAAAAATTGAATAGAACAAAACATGGAGCAAAGAACTGCTTTTCTCAGTATTACGAATCAGTTGAATATGATTAAATAGGAAACATCAGTAATAAATGACTGCACTTAAACTCGACTTAAACTGGACTAAGTGAAACTGAACTAGGACAGGGACGATTTTGACACCTAACAAGTGGTTGGAATTAGAATCTCCAACAATAACACCTTCGCGAGACGAGGTTAAGCAAGCTTCCAGAATCTCTTTTAATTCAAGATTGTGTGTTAGAACTAGGCTAACCAATTTTGGAGATATCAATTCCTTGTCTGCTAGAGACCTAATATTGCAACAAAAAAGGAAGAGCCTCCTACAATCATTGCGAGTCTCGATGTCGGGAAAAGGGCGTCTATGTTGGGTAAATGCTGAGTTGCCATGGATACAAAATTTTCCTTTGTCTCTGCCACATAAATTCCTATGCCACGCACAACTTCATCGTGAACTCCAAATGTAAAACCCCGATAACTGGATCCACCAACTGCTCACAATTGGAATAAGGAATGATTTGCAAGTAACTTTACGTAGCTGTGTGCAGTATCCATTAAGGTGTCCACATATTTTCTCTTTACTATACCTTCTACGATCCACATGTACAATATAATGTGCACCGGAGTGTAGCAGTCCTCTAGAACAACCACACAATAAAGAAAACAGGTTTTCGAATGAGCATCGAGTAAACTATCGTAGCTTAATCTCAATTGTTGATAAAGATCTTGATCAATTCGAGGATGAGTAATTGGAAAATTTGAATCCAGTGTCTGAATCTTCCATAAAGCAAGGTTCCACTCATTTACTGCCCAGTTGCTAATCATTGTTGAGGCTATGGCATTTATAGCCAAGGGAAACCTTTTACATTCCTCCACGATGATTCTGGAAATATGCTCTATCTCCTCAGGCATGTACCCATCTTTGAAAGATATTTTGCAAAATAATTCCCAGGCTTCCTCTCTTGACAGTGGCTATATTTGCATGGACTAATTTGCATTCATTTATGGAATCAAACCTCTATTTTGAGTAGAGAATACAAGCTTTCCCCCTTTATTCTCGCCAAATTCCACGCCCAATTATTTTGCAGTGACTGTGCCCCACAAATCGTCTAAAATTAGGAAAAAATTCTTCATCGTCAGATGTGTGGACAACTTCATCTTTCGTGAATCAACATCATCATAAGCATAGGTACTGAGGTCTAAATTAATTGCAGAAGCCATATGTCTCTACAACTCCAGAATGGAAAATTGAGCAACTTCGACCCAAATCACATGATAAAAAACACCACTTACCTTGCAGGTGTTGTAGACCTTTTTTAGCAATGTTGTTTTTCCAACGCCAGCCAACAAATATTTGATCATGGGGAGCCTCTGTAAGCCACCTTTCAAGTCGTCTCTCAGCATATCTAATTTCCAACCCTACCATTTCGGTGTCTGGTTCATCTTGAAGTAGTAGATTCGCCTTCATCAAAAGTTGTGTTCCACTTTCAAATTTTTGTAGAGAGTTCAGGCTTGTAAAGGAGGCAATCGATATACTGTTGCTGCCTTTGAGAGAAATCGATCAACTGTCTTGCTCTTCCAACTTCATCTTGCATCCTTAGCAGATAATTTTGTAGAGATTGAGGGGGCGTCTTTTACCGATCTTGAAATTGATAGCTAACATCAGAGTAAGAGAGTCTTCATATGATTTAACTACCCTTCTAGAAGCTGACATTTCTCATCCAACCAAAAAACATCGTATATTTGTGTGATGAGTGTAGGAAAAGCACTACTGACAGTATTGGCTGCCACTCTAGTGATAATAGCAGTCATTTTCATTTTTTTGGGCTTCGCAGCAGAAGAATCATGGGTCTGAAGGGGCTAGATACAATCATATATAAATCTGAACATATAATGAGATACAAGGCAATGGATATAGACTCATCAGTGATTATTCAAAATGCAAACTGACTTGACTTATTATGGTTATATATAAATATAAACATACAGAGGATTGATATATGAGTAAAATCAAGATTGATATATTAGTAAAATCAACAATGTGATATACAAATGTCATTGCTTGTTAAATATCCTTCCCAGTCATTAGACCTCATTGCTAGCTAAATATCCTTCTATCCTTTCCTGAAATATGAAAATTGGATTTATAGATTTTCATCTCACAAATGTAAGAAACGTATAACATACCTTATATTAAATTTGAAAATAAATCATTAATAATAACAATTTAATACAAATAAATACTTAATATCGACTTTTAATATTTAAAATTTTAATAATTGTGTAATCTAATTCTTTTTTCAAGTCTGTAACATTTTTTTTTTATAAATATTAAATTGAAATATTATATATTTATATGTATAGTTTTCTAAGTTATGTGAGTCTTGAGATGATTAGCATGTTTAATTTGGTTTTGAGTAGCCATTATTGAGGGAACTTTAAGTTGTCAAAATCATAAGAGGGCCTCCCCACATCATCCCTTATCATGATTGGATGTTTATCCATGAAGTTTCCAACTAGTAACCTTTACATCACAAAGTACTTTAACAAAACACCTTATCATCGATGGAAATATTAACATTTATTTTTTTGAATTTCAATTTTAAAAACTTAAAATTTAATTAAATTAAAATATTTTGAAGATAACAAAATTTACATTCTAAAACATATTGGGAATAGCTGAAATTTTAAAGTTTGTTTTTTTAATCATAAAATAATTAATAATATAAATGTGTTAATGAGAAGCTCATTAATTTAATCAGATTTTCACAAAATTATTAATGATATTTTCACATTTATCTATCTATCTATCTATCTATATATATATATACATATATATAAATTTTAAATTAAATTTACATATAACTACTATTAAAATTTTCAACTACTATACTAAATATTATCCATTTTCACCTATTTATTAAAGTTTATATTATATTCTAATCAAATCAAATTAGGGTAGAAAATAATACTATTCTTCATTTCTCTTACATCCTTGTAATTTTATCGCAAATTTTAATATATATATATATAACATTGTAATCCATTATATTTTAATAAAAATAATAATTTTTTATATAAAAGTATAAAAAATTATTTTTTATATAAATATATATATATATATATATATATATATATATTTCAGTATGTATAGACTTGGTCCAGAAGTTCTTCGATAGATGGTGATTGATTCTTTGTTAAGACACTCCTTGATGTGAAATCACTGGTTCAATTCCCCGCTCCGATCGGGGTGAAAATATTGGACATGGTGAAGATGTAGTCCTATCAAGCTTACCAAAAAAAATAGTATAGACTTGGAAATAATTATAAATAGATAAATATTAGGATTTAGGATTAAAAAAGTTTCTCTTTGAAACTCTAGTCACTATTGGTATTTTATATGGATGTATATCCAAAGACTTGTGGAGGAAGATTGAAAAAATCCAAAAATAGTTTATAACCTACAACCTTAAGATTAAAGGAAAAACTCATCCCTATATGTGCTAGATTTTCTGCACCTCTTATTAGTCCCTTCCAAGACAGGAATCTATCAATCAATTTGTAGTTGAGCACTATTAGTTTAGCATTGATCGATGCAAGTTGTAATGTTTAACTCTGAAAAGCAAATATTTATTTTTCAATATTATTGAAGAAATTGTTTTTCAAGCATTTGATTAGACCATAAATTGAAGTCTTATTGTAGGCTTTGTACAATAAAATGACATGTGGATAACTGCCCCATATTTTTAAATGTAGTTGCAATATTTATGCCATGATTTTTAGATATTTGTATAAATTTTCAATGTTAAGCTTCATAGGAAAACCATATAAAATTAAATTCTTCGAAAATAGCTCATACTCACATAAATAACATATTTACCATTAAGTATTTGTGTAAAATATAGATAGGAACAAGATGTAAATAAATATACTTACCAAGAGAAACTTCCCACCCTTATTTATGCGTCATTGAAAACTTTAACAAGTAGGAGTAGAAATGTAAATGTCGAGACATACTTGTGGTTACTACCCACAAAAAATTTATCCAAGTTCTTTTCCGCTTATAGAAAATTAATTTTTCCACTTCATATATTAATTTGCAAATGTTCTAAAAGAATAATTTCCACTTGAGTGGGAGGGACTACCTTGTGTTGCCATTATGATACAGGTGTTTTTGTTGATGGCAACTCACACAGATGACAGTTCATAGTGCAACAGGTTAACTTACAGATCAGACTCCAGAGGTTGAAGAAAGAGAGTAGTTTAAGAAGTATACGCTGGGTCACTTTGTCCAAGCAGCGTATACATGCGGGTTAACAAAACAAAATGAGCATATATGTATACACCCACTTTCACAAGAGGAAAAGAAAGTACATGTTGGAAAAGCAAGGTTTTGGTCTGAGGTATTTAGTCTAAGGTATTTTGGTCCGAGTTATTGATCCAAGGTATTTGGTCCGAGGTATTGACCTTAGGTATTTGGTCCAAGGTATTGGTCCTAAGTGGTTTTGGTCCAAGGTATTGAGAAAGGCCTAAAACTATATAGGGAGGAGAAGATCATTAAGCCAATGTGTGCAAGTATTGAATATCTTATGAAGAGTTAGTATGCAGATTATGGGTTTCTAATGCTTTGCTTGATCTAAACTAAGGAAGAACCTAAGTTGTTGATGATGGATGATGGATCAGGATCATAAGACCTGAAATGAATTATCATTATGTGGTTTTATCATGGATAGTCTAGATCTGAATACTAACACATGTTTTAATCTTAAATGTTATGATCTGGGTATGACTGAAGTATGGAATATCTGAGAAGTTTTTAAGATAGTATTTGCAAATATATACGTTGGTTCACTTTGGTAAAAGCGCATATACACGCTGGTCAGTCACATCCAAGTAGCGCATACATTATCAAATATGATATTTGAAGTTGCAGTTGGATGTGGTTGTTGCTGTGAAGTTCTAGGTTTTTATTTGTGTTCTGGTGACTGTGTTCTGAATGTTTAGATTGATTGATTGTGATTTGCTTCAGTGATAATGGGTTTTCATTGATTGATTGATTCAATTGTGCTTGATTCAGAGATTGATGATTGAGTTTCAGTGATTGGTTGATGCAGATGTATTTGATGGTTGTATTGTGATTTAGAGCTTCAATGTTATTGATGGGTCCAGTATGAAAATTGGATGAAACATGGCCTTTATATTGTTGTGTTGTGCTCCAGGAGTATCCAGTCCGAAAATTTATGAAACGTGGTCCCTGGAGGAAGATACAAGGTTGTAGCCTTCTGTAGGTTGGTGCCTACATACTGGAAAACATATCAGCTAGTACAAGAGCGAGGGGATTGGAGCTCCTTTCCAGCAGCAACTGGAAAACGAGTGAAGGTTGGAACCTTTTGTAGGCTGGCGGCTACGTACTAGTAAATGGATTGGCTAGTACAAGAGCTAGGGGGTTGGAGCTCCCTTCTAGTACCAGTTGGAAAACAAGTGAAGGTTGGAGCCTTCTGTAGGTCGACACCTACGTACTAGTAAACTGATCAACTAATACAAGAGCTAGGGGGTTGTAGCTCCCTTCCAGTAGCAGCTAAAAAATGAGAGAAGGTTGTAGCCTTCTGCAGGTGGGTGTCTGCGTAATGGTATGAGTCTACACCAGTACAAGATTTTAAATAGGTTTTTCTTATATTAAAAGAAGACAACAACAGGTGGTTTTTGTCCTGCATTAGGTTTCCACCTTAAATCTTGGTGTTCATGTCTGTTGCTTATGTGTGATGATTTACTCTATTATTACTGCACATGGTTAATGAAGTACTGATGCACTGATTAAAGATCAACATATGATGCATTAATTGAATCATAAGTTTGATGGATATACACTGGTTTCTTTAAGATAGTTGCATGTACATGCGAATTACCTTAATTGAAGTAGCGTATATAAATCTGAGTATGAAATGATAAATTTATTGATTTGATAATACTGATTCACCCCCCCCCCAGTATTATTTCCAACAATAGGTATCAGAGCAGGTCGTTTGGCAGAGGCTTGATCGCTTGAAGGAGATCCATAGAAGTAATGGGAAAGAAACTGAAGAAGAAAGCACCTCAAAACAAGAATACATCTCAAAGGAAGAATGACAACAGGAGAGACAATTGGTCATTAAGTGGAAGCAAGTATTCAGATTCATAATCACCTCAGATTGAAGATGAACAAGCAAAAGAAGTATCAGGTATAACTTTTGGTCTTCTAGTGATTCTTTTCTTTGTTCATGCAATGTTTAAGATATTGAAAGTGATCATGAAAGAAACATTAAGGCAAAAGTTAAAAGACTCCTAGATGAAATCAAAGATCAACAAGATCTATTTAACAAAAGGGAGTGTGCCTTCAGAGAAGAAGTTACCATATTAAAAGCTCAGTTGAAGGAAGGAAACAAAGTAAGGACACAATACAAGGAAAAGGAAGATCAATGTCAAAAGATGCAGGATGAAGTGACATCATTAAGAAATGAAGTAAATGAAAAAAGCACAACAATCAAGAGACTTAAAGATAGATCCAGTTACTATGAAAGTCTTGAATCTAAGATCCTCTCTCTAAAATAAGATCTTGAAAATTCAAATAAGCAGAATGAAGAACTACCTCAAGTAGATGAAGAATAAGAAAATGAGATTCTCAAATTAAGGCAACAAGTGGAAGAAGGAAGAAAGACTAAAGAAATCATGAAGAAGAAATATCTGAAAAAGGAAGAACAATATCAGGTTGAGGTAAATATCTTAAAAGATAAATTAGAAGAAAATGGTAAATTTTTACGATTTCAAGATAGTACTAAGATTTTGGATAATATTCTTAGTAGTCAAAGGTCTCCCACCATCAAAAATGGTCTCAGTTTTCATGAAATCATTGAAGGTGAATGTAGCTCATAAGATGAGGCAAGGAAGTATAACGCAAAATCTGGAATGCTCAACAAGGAGATAAGAGGTCCACCCCATCAACAACCAAGGAAAGGAAGTCTTCAAAGAAAATCATTTACTCCTAACTATGGAAGTGATAGTCGGTTATTTCCTCTGATGAATAATTTTGAATGTTTTGTATGTCATAATTTTGGACATGTTGCAGCTAGATGCAGAAGTAGAATGGTTCAAGCTAATAACCATCACACAGAAAGATTATTAGCTTCCAGGTAGTTTAAGGGATATTGTTTTTCTTGCAATACGTTTGGTCATAAAGCCATTGACTGCTATAAAATGAATATGAAACATGTAAGATGTTATGCATGTAACCAGTTTGGACATATAGCAAAGGAATGCAGGAGAAAATTTCGGGCACCATACCAAAAGGAGAAAACATCATCACACTCGAAGATATGGAAGAAGAAGGAAGTACAGTTAGAAAGATGTGGCATAGTGCAGTATACAGACATAACAGACTCAGGGGGAGCTGCAAGTGTGAAACTTTAGAATTCTAATTCTCATACACAGTTATCATCAAGACAAGTCGCGTATATATGCGAGTTCGAATCTGCACAATTTCATATATGTGGTTTGAGGAAAAAGCAGTGGGACAGACTCAGAAAAAGGTGTCGGATATGGTTCAGTCAATTATCAAATATATGTTCTATTTTGTTTGATGATGGTTACAATCTGCTGATGGTATGTGGAAGTGTTTTGGTCTTCTTAAGCTGTTAATAATTTGATGAATAACTGGTTGATGATGATGCCTTGATGATTCTTACTGAAAAATGCAATGATCAGATCTAACAATGAACATATGGCACCGGTTCAAGGGGAGCATATGCCTCTAATAATGCATTGTTGGCATTATAATAGAAGACCTTGGTACATGAAGATGCTTATATTTCTTAGTTGTTTGGTTCAGGTGACTCCTTTGATGACGGACATTTACAGGTTGGTGATCTTGATGTTGCTGATAGACGTTGATGGTGCAGATCATATATGGTATAGATAGTTGCTGATGACTATCATAGTCTTGTTTATATTGTTGATTCTTGTTATAAATGTCATGTATATCATTTGATGTAAAGGTCATGATAAGACCTAATTTGTAACCCCACTATGCATGGGAAGGATGATGTAATAATTGCTATTTCATTCATGTCTAAACATTTGGTATAGCCCCACTTGGTTGGGTGGATGAGTCAAAATTGGTGTATCCCCACTTGGTTGGGAGATTGATGTATGTATGAGTCACTGGTGATAGGAAAGTCATACTCACATAGTTGAGTTATAGAGTCATGATTTTTTTTTGGAAAATATTTTTGCAGACTCTACATGTGCTCAGGAGGAGCATGGATGGTTTAGTGCATCACAACACATACAAAGGGGGAGGTTAATTAGAGAATTTAGCATGTAATTAGGGGGAGCGTGGACAACATAATGTATATCAATGGGGGAGAATATCTTGGTCTACCCTTTTCCCTTGATGTCAAAGGGGGAGAGTGTCTGGGTGTTGTTGTCGCCATCAAGTCCAAAGGGGGAGACTTTTGGCAACTCACACAGATGACAGTTCACAGTGCAACAAGTTAAATTACAGATTAGACTCTAGAGATTGAATAAAGAGAGTAGTTTAAGAAGTATACGCTGGTTCACTTTGTCCAAGTAGTGTATACACGCGGGTTAACAGAAATAAAGGAGCATATACGTATACAAACACTTTCACAGGAGGAAAAACACGTACATGTTGGAAAAACAAGGTTTTGGTCCAAGGTATTTAGTCCAAGGTATTTTGGTCCAAGGTATTGATCCAAGGCATTTGGTCCAAGGTATTTGGTCCGAGGTATTGACCCTATGTATTTGGTCCAAGGTATTGGTCCTAAGTGGTTTTGGTCCAAGGTATTGAGAAAGGCCTAAAAATATATAAGAAGGAGAAAATCATTAGGTTAATGTGCACAAGTATTGAATATCTTATGAAGAGTTAATATCCAGGTTATGGGTTTATGATTCTTTGCTTGATCTGAACCAAGGAAGAACCTAAGTGGTTGATGATGGATGATGGATCATGGATCGAGATCATAAGACCTAAAATGAATTATCATTATGTGGTTTGATCATGAATAGTTTAGATCTGAATACTAACACATCATTTATTTTGTAAATGTTATGATCTCGGTATGACTGAAGTCTGGAATATCTAAGAAGCTTTCAAGATAGTATTTTCAGATATATACGTTGGTTCGTTTTGGTAAAAGCGCATATACACACTGGTTAGTCACATCCAAGTAGTGTATACATTATGAAATATGATATTTGAAGTTGCGGTTGGATCTCATTGTTGTTGTAGAGTTCTGGGTTCTGCTTTATGTTCTGGTGGTAATGTTATGAATGTTCAGATTCATTGATTGTGATTTGCTTAAGTGATGATGGGTTTTGAGTGATTGATTGATTCAGTTGTGGTTGATTCAGATATTGATGATTGAGTTTCAATGATTGGTTGATGTAGATGTATTTGACGGTTGTATTTTAGTGGTGATTGATTTAGAGCTTCAATGTCACTAATGGGTCCAATATGAAAATTGGATGAAACTTGGCCTTTAGATTGTCGTGTTGTGGTCCAAGAGTATCCAGTCTGAAAATTTATGAAACGTGGTCCCTAGAAGAAGAGAGAAGGTCGTATCCTTATGTAAGTCAGTGCCTATGTACTGGTAAACACATCGGCCAGTAGAAGAGAGAGGGGGTTGGAGCTCCCTTCCAGTAGCAGCTGGAAAACAAGTGAAGGTTGGAGCCTTTTGTAGGCTGGCGCCTACGTACTAGTAAATGGATTATCTAGTACAAGAGCTAGGGGGTTGGAGCTCCCTTCCAGTAGCAGCTGCAAAACGAGTGAAGGTTGGAGCCTTTTTTAGGTCGAAGCCTACGTACTAGTAAATAGATCGGCTAGTACAAGAGCTAGGGGGTTGTATCTCTCTTCCAGTAGAAGCTAGAAAACGAGAGAAGGTTGTAGCCCTCTGCACGTGGGTGCCTACATACTGGTATGAGTATGAACCAGTATAAGATTGTAAACAGTTTTTTCTTATATTAAAAGAAGACAACAACAGGTGGTTTTTGTCCCACATTGGGTTTCCACCTTAAATCTTGGTATTCATGTGTGTTGCTTATGTGTGATTATTTATTCTATTATTACTGCAAACAGTTACTGCTTATATGGTTAATGAAGTACTGATGCATTGATTAAAGATCAACATATGATGAATTAACAGAATCATAAGTTTGATGGATATACGTTGGTTGCTTTAAAGACAGTTGTGTGTACACGTGAGTTACCTTGATTGAATTAGGGTATATAAATGTGAGTATGAAATGAGAAAGTTATTGATTTGATAATACTGATTCACCCCCCCCCCCCTCTCAGTATTATTTCCAACAATTGGTATCAGAGCAGGTCCTTTCGCAGAAGCTTGGTCACTTGAAGGAGATCCATAGAAGCACTGGGAAAGAAACTGAAGAAGAAAGCAACTCGAAAGAAGAAGACATCTCAAAGGAATAATGACAATAGGAGATACAATTGGTTTTTAGGTGGAAGTAAGTATTCAGATTTAGAATCACCTCAAATTGAAGATGAACAAGCAAAAGAAGTATCAGGTACAAAGTTTTGGTCTTCCAGTGATACTTTTCTCTGTTCATGCAGTGTTGAAGATATTGAAAGTGATCGTGAAAGAAACATTGAGGAAAATTTTAAAAGACTGGAAGATAAAATCAAAGATCAACAAGATCTATTTAACAAAATGGAGTGTGCCTTCAGAGAAGAGGTTACCAGATTAAAAGCTCAGTTGGAGGAAGGAAACAAAGTAAGGACGCAATACAAGGGAAAGGAATATCAATGTCAAAAGCTACATGATGAAGTGAAATCATTAAGAAATGAAGTAAGTGAAAAGAGCACAACAATCAAGAAACTTAAAGATAGATTCAGTTACTATGAAAGTCTTGAATCTAAGATCCTCTCTCTAAAATAAGATCTTGAAAATTCAAATAAGCAAAATGAAGAACTACCTCAAGTAGATGAAGAACAAGAAAATGAGATTCTCAAATTAAGGCAACAAGTGGAAGAAGGAATAAATACTGAAGAAATCATGAAGAAGAAATATCTAAAAAAGGAAGAGCAATATAAAGTTGAGGTAAATATCTTAAAAGGTAAATTAGAATAAAAGGGTAAATTGTTACGATTTCAAGATAGTACTAAGATTTTGGATAATATTCTTAGTAGCCAAAGGTCTCCTACCATCAAAACTAGTCTTGGTTTTCATGAAACCGTTGAAGGTGAATCTAGCTCACAAGATGAGGCAAGGAACTATAATGCAAAATATGAAATTCTCAAGAAGGAGATAAGAGGTCAACCCCATCAACAACCAAGGAAAGAAAGTCTTCAAAGAAAATCATTTACTCCTAACTATGGAAGTGATAGTCGATTATTTCCTCTGAGGAATAATTTTGAATGTTTTGTATGTCATAATTTTGGAATGTTGTAGCCAGATGCAGAAGTAGAATGCTTCAAGCAAATAACTGTCACATAGAAAGATCATCAACTTCCAGGTACTTTAAGGGATATTGTTTTTCTTGTAATATGTTTGGTCACAAAGTCATTGACTACTATAAAAGGAATATGAAACATGTAAGATGTTATGCATGTAACAAGTTTGGACATATATCAAAGGAATGCAAGAGAAAATTTCTGGTACCATACCAAAAGGAGAAAACATCATCACACTCGATGATATGGAAGAAGAAGGAAGTACTTAGAAAGATGTGACATAGCGCAGTATATAGACATAACAGATTCGGGGGGGATGAAAGTGTGAAAATTTAGAATTCCAATTGTCATACGCAGTTATCATGAAGACAAGTTGCGTATATACGTGATTTCGAATCTGTACAGTTGCATATATGTGGTTTGAGGAAAAATAAGTGGGACAGACTCAGAAAAAGGGGTCTAGTATCGTTCAGTCAATTATCAAATATATGTTTTGTTTTGGTTGATGATGGTGACAATATTTTGATGATATGTGGAAGTGTTTTGGTCCTCATATGCTGTTAATAAGTTGATGAATAACTAGTTGATGATGATGCCTTGATGATTCTTACTGAAAAATACAATGATCAGATCAGGGGGAGCATATGCTTCTAATAATGCATTGTTGGCATTATAATAGAAGACCTTGGTACATGGAGATGCTTATATTGCTTAGTTGTTTGATTCAGGTGACTCTTTCAATGATGGACATATACAGGTTGTTGATCTCGATGTCGCTGATAGATGTTGATGGTGCAGATCATATATGGTGTTTGATAGTTGCTAATGACTATCATGGTATTTTTTATATTGTTGGTCCTTATTATAAATGTCATGTATATAATTTGATGTAAAGGTCATGAGAAGACCTAATTTGTAACCCCACTATACATGGGAAGGACAATGTAATAATTGCTATTTCATTCATGTATAAACATTTGGTATATCCCCACTTGATTGGGTGGATGAGTCAAAATTGGTGTATCCCCACTTGGTTGGGAGATTGATGTATGTATGATTTACTGGTGATAGGAAGGTCATACTCACATAGTTGATTTATAGAGTCGTCATTTTATTTTGGATAATATTTTTGCAGACTTTGCATGTGCTTAGGGGGAGCATTGACGGTTTAGTGCATCACAACATGTACAAAGGGGGAGCTTAATCAGAGAATTCAACATGTACTTAGGGGGAGAACGGACCACATAATGTATATCAATGGGGGAGAATACCTTGGTCTGCCCTTTGTTCTTGATGTCAAAGGGAAGAGTGCCTTGGTGTTGTTGTTTCCATCAAGTCCAAAGGGGGAGATTGTTGGCATTATGATACAGGTGTTGTCCTTGATGGTAACTCACACAGATGACAATTCACAGTGCAACAGGTTAACTTATAGATCAGACTCCAAAGATTGAAGAAAGAGAATAGTTTAAGAAGTATACACTGGTTCATTTTGTCCAAGCAGTGTATACACGCGGGTTAACAAAACAAAAGGAGAGTATACGTATACATGCACTTTCACAGGAGGAAAAATGTGTACATGTTGGAAAACAAAGGTTTTGGTCTGAGGTATTTAGTCCAAGGTATTTTGGTCCAAGGTATTGATCCAAGGTATTTGGTCCAAGGTATTGACCCTAGATATTTGGTCCAAGGTATTGGACCTATGTGGTTTTGGTCCAAGGTATTGAGAAAGGCCTAAAACTCTATAAGGAAGAGAAGATCATTAGGCCAATGTGTGCAAGTATTGAATATATTATGAAGAGTTAATATGTAGGTTATGGGTTTATGATGCTTTGCTTGATCTGAACTAAGGAATCACCTAAGTGGTTGATGATAGATAATGGATCGGGATCATCAGACCTAAAATGAATTATTATTATGTGGTTTGATCATGGATAGTCTAGATCTGAATACTAACACATGTTTTATTCTGTAAATGTTATGATCTGGGTATGACTGAAGTCTGGAATATCTGAGAAGTTTTTAAGATAGTATTGTTGAGTAAAATTAGTTACCTATCATTTAATTGTCAACCTGGGGGTTTCGTAAAACTTGCGAAGCATGCATGCACTATATATGCTAGAAATTAAGTTCCAATTTAGATCAATCTAACTACTAAACCAAATAATGACAAACCAAATTCACCTATTCTAATTCAACAATCAATTCAAAGGAAATTATAGTACAATGTTTGGAACTGAAATCTTAATCTATCACACTTCCAGGAATTGAAATCTTAATCTACCACACTTGCAGGAATTGAAGTCTTAATCTACCACACTTGTGGGAATTGAAAAGCACACCACTCTTCCAAAAATGAAATTGCATGAAATAAAATATACTCTAAGGGATCATGTGTGAATTATCAAATCAAGATCCTATGACATGAATAATCAAAACCACATGATATGAAATGAAAGAAAAAACAATAATTCTTAACCTCTAGATATGAAAGAAAATAAAAACAATTACTCTTAACCTCTCACATAGGAAAAAATATGAAAGAAATAAATCTTAATTTATGGAAAACAATAAATCTCAATCTATGAAAAACAATAAATCTCACACATTATAGATGGCCAATCCAAAAGCATGAGGGATGGAAAGTTGAGAGGCTCCAAATACAAGCATAACCAAATCAAATTGAACCTCACACATGAGCATGGTGCCAAATCCAAATTCTATATTGAAAACAAGATCATTTCCCCAACTTTTCACATAAACATGATAGGAGAAAACTTCCCCTATTTATACAAAAAGATGAGAAGCTATCTCATTAATGAGAGTCCATGAATCTCTCCCTATATCTATAGAGTTACAATCAAAATAGGAAATGATAAGACACATGTCTTCTTAGAGTTTCAATACAAATAGGAAATTATAAAACACATACCTTTTTAGAGTTTCAATACATATAGGAAATGAGACACATATCCTCATGATCCCATGATCTTCTCCATTCAAATTCAAATTTTGCCTTAAGAGGCCACATAAGGGTCTTTTAGAAGCTTCCTTTTGACCTACACATGTCAACGATCTCATCCCACTTGTTAGGTATAAACATATGCACATTATTTTCTAGTTTTTAACCATAAATTCACTTAAAAATGCTAAGAATTAATGAAGTTTGGAAAAACATAAATGTGAGCCAATAATGATAATCGTAAGGTAAATGTAATGAAATGGAGGTAAATGTAATGGAATCAAGTGAGAATTTCAAGGCCCAACATACCCCCCAACTAAAGCTATTACATGTCCTCATGCAATCTATTACATTAATTCTTTTCTACCCTTGATCTTTGGCTTAACATTGCATGATATCATTTGATAACTTCATACTTCTGCAAAATCTTTTAGTTGAATTGCAACATGGTTGGTTCTTGTGCTATAACCATATTTTGTTGTTGCATTCATTTTTTATCTTTGAAATTTGCCTAATGATAATTTGATTATTGTTGCAAAGTATATCTTTATTGGATTGCATCATAGTTGGTTCTTGTGTGACAACCATGATTGTGTTTGTATCCAATTAACCTTTTAGTACTTCTGACAAGCCTTTGTATGCTCATAACAATAATGTAATAGTTAATATATTTTTGAAAGTATATGGCCTTTTGAATGTGACATGATTATGGCAAAATATGAATATGAATGTATCCCCCCCAACTGATGATATTGACAATTTTATGAAATGAAGAAGAGAATTTTTTTTTTCTCCAAAAATTATCATTCTAGCTTTTCAAGGAATTTTATAGTAAAAAGTTAGAAAATGACATACCTTAACTTACCGTTTAGAAATGGATGAGCTGCATGTGTGGTGGCTGCAAAATTCTGATCATAATCTTCTTCAAGTGGCTAGACAAGTCATGGAGAAAAGAGTCAAGATGACTTTTTATTTTCTTTTATTAAAACTTGCTGAATCTGCTATAGAATAGTGCTAATTCTGTTGCTACCATCTGATTCCGCAACTGTTATTTGATTCTGTACCTGTCATATGATTCTGCAGCTATCATATGATTTTACAGTTGCTATCTGATTCCGCATCTGCCATCTGGTTCTGTAGCTTCATATCTTCTACATTTGCACCAGAATGCTGAAAATGATAGTCTTCATCTCTTCAAAACTCATTGGCACAATTCCTGCTATTTGAATAGATGTTGTAATGTCGAACATAGTAGGAAATTGTTGACTTAGTGGCCATTAATGGATGCCACTAGTCAACATGAGAACTCTCACCATTGATGACAATGAGAGTCAAGATGCCCAAACACATCTTGCTAAGCAAAAATAATTTTGTAGTTGTCGAGTACCTAGAAGATCCTATGAACAAGGGACATTGATCTATTCCCGTTGTTCATTGGCACGAGGACTTTCCATTAAGGAATGCAAGCCTCAAGGTGTTTTTGCAAGGATTTTAGACGCAAAGGACTATGGACTCAATAATTTGCATTGAAACAGGGTTTATTTGCAAAATGAAAAAGGATAGGAAAGGAAAAATGAAAATGGAAGATGACAATGGAAAATAATAATGACAATGGTCAATAAGCATGTCAGTGAGCTTCTTGCTTTTATTTGTGCGTCAAGTGAAAAGTGTATGTGAATAAAGGAAAATGAACAACTGACTCTTGCTGGGAAAAATGAATGTGGCTTTCTTTGAATTGCTTGGTTGGATTTATAATTCAAAAGGGAGGAAAGGTAATGGTTTTTATGGATATGGACGTGGACATGTTCTTATGTTTTTCATGGAATTGGTCTTTTGAATACCAATTGTGCACACAATTAGTTTCATTCAATGATCATTTGATCATCCCAAACCTACAAAAAACCTTGACATAAAGAACATAAGTATGTTAAAAAAGAAATGATCGGTTCCTTTTTTATTCTTACACAAAATGTCAAATGAACAAACTAAATGTTCAAAAAGAAATGATCAGTTCCTTTCTGATTCTTACACAAAATGTCAAATGAACAGACAAAGGAAAATAAAATTTTTTATATTCATTCCAATTCATGATATCGATAACAATCCATTTTTAAGAAATAACCATGAAAAATAAATTAACTCCCTATTGTCGGATGACTTCATGCACTGTGCTCAGTAAAACGATTGGCATCACAAAGATTTGCTGTGCCCTTCAAGTTAAAACTTCATAGAAAATTACATGGGAACAATATTAATGCCAAATGTTCATAAATCATCTAAATAACTTTCCAATTGTTTTGCAAGCCATTATTGAATCATCATTTGTGATACAAAAATAACATGCTGTCAAAAATATTTGAAGCGGCAAAAATATGAAAAAGTACTTGTACACAAAAAAAATAAAATTATTTCAATCAAATTTTACAAGTATTTTTCACTTTATAAATTTCTTCAATTAATTGATTGCATATGTATTAATCATCATAATTTTTTTTTTTTTTATGTATTATAATTTTTTTTTTTTTTCACAAATAAAATGATTTCTTTCATTCAATTTTTGAAAATTATTGTTGTTCGTTTCATTACTTTAGAAGTAGGGACCTTTCTCATTCTAACAGCTGGCATTCCTGGCCTTGGATAAAACTATGAAATGTGAACATGCAGAAACTTGTATTCTTTTATCAGATTAATAGTGGCCTCAAAATTATCTTCTTTTGTTTTGCCGGGAAATCCACATATCACATCAGTCGCTATCTGCATGTCTGGCACATGTCACATTAATATATCAACCACAAATATGAATTCACTGGTTGTGTATTCACGCTTCATAGCATTCAAAATAGAATCACTCCCTATCGACACTAACATGTGACGAAACGAGTATACACATGGGTGCGACATTAAGTTAGAAATTTCTTCCAAGTGTTCAATGATGTAAGTAGGGTAAATCTGTTGAAATTTTGCAGAGGAGCAAGAGTCATTGTTTGATTAGAAGTCTTAGTGAATTAAATGTGTTATTGCCAGCAAAACCTCATGCATAAAAAAATAATATGTTTTCCTCACGTAGTCACCAAACAGGGTCCCAAAGAACAACGATTTTCTCCCGAACAGTTAGGAATCCAAGGAAATGGTTTCTGGGTTATTAAATTCATCCCATTCTGAAAAAAAATCATGTTCCGGTTTTTTAGATTTTCCTTGGTTTGCTCAAAAAATGTCTTTTAAAAACGTGTGTCTAAACTGGTGTGATTTCTGGCAACGGTGATCAAGTATGCTATGCAGGATGTGCAGGTCGAGACACCCCGAGCCGTGGAGGTTAAAATACCGCACCCATCATATGCTGTGGAGCTGGAGCATTTGTTGAATGAATGCCTGAAATTTGTTAGCTTAAGAGGTTCAGTCCAGACCTCCAAGGAGTATGGCGAAGGGGATAAGGAAACAATAGAGTGACTTACAATTGTTCCGATCAATTTCACCTTTAGGCAGCGGATACGAGTCAATGGCATGAAGGCTATGCTGCACTTACAAAATATGGTTCACAAAGATGAAAGAGATTCAAAGAGTTCAATACTTTACCAATAGGCAAGGGAGTTACTTCAAGGCATAGATGAATTTTAGGTTAGCCATTGGAGGGACGAAGTTGTAGCCATTATACCATTCCTGTTGACTGAGTGTGTTTTCAGGCCCAAAGTGACCCTCTATTATTCATGTCCTGATTTCATAGTTTTTAGACTATAAGTAAACTTGTGGTATACTTTATTGGCCTAATTAATATTGTGTTTTAGCTGGTTGATGTGTGCAGGCTATGCCGAGGATAGAGGCCTTGTAGCCATTCTGAAGACCGATATCTCTGTAGACATCAAAGTTTTTCAAAGTCCATGGGCCATTGCGTTGGTTGTTTTATTAAAATTTATTTATTTATTATTTATTATTTATTATTTTTTTTTATGCGAATTTGAAGGCCAAAGCCCGGCTAGCACACAAAACAAGGTCATTTAAATGTTGTTTTTAGCTTATCCTTTTGGAGTTTTAATCTCATTTGATTTTATTCTTTGAGTTTTTTCATAACGTTGACTAGCATTTTTTTTCAAATGTTTTGTTTTAAAAATTATATATGTTACAATTTTTTTTTAAATTAAAAATATATACATATATATTTCATTTAAACAAAACAATTTATTAATAAAGAAAATTCATTTGGATTTTTTTATTTTTTATTTTTAAATTGACTGAAAAATCAAATTGAATTAAATCAAATCATGTAAACAAAATTAGCTGCAGAATTGCATTCTGTAGTTAAATAATTTTTATGATATACTAACAAAACAATTTCTTTTTCTGATCCTCCAGGTCACACGAACTGTAGAAGGAGAGCATACATGAGATTTTTTTTATTTTTATTTTGTTAGCATAGTCAAGATTTTATCAATCTATTCATTTGTAAATTTTGCAAAAATAAAATGAAAGTGATTGATCTCATACCTTAAATTATCATTCGTGATCTTCACTTGCGCTCCTTGTTCTCAATGATTTGGTTTATTGCAAATCTTTCCTGCCAAGGGTTAGTAGATGGGTGGTTCTTACTGCACCACAAAACGTCAAATTTATCCTAAAAACTATAAAAATTTATTTTTATTTTTCCTATCTCTCTATTTTTATTTTTATTTTTTAAGTATATTCATGCTTCTAATGAGGCCATTTACAGATTAGAAATTTTCAAATGCTCATATCCAAACATGAAAAATGTACCCGATTTTTTGTAAGGATATGCAAAATCAACTTGACCTTTCGATTTGCCGCAAGGATCTCTTGAAGAATTGATGAATATTGTGGCGTAACCGCTTTTTAATACCATTCCTCAATGTCGTCTTTGGGCTGCATTCTAGACCCTTTGTCCATAAATGGTTAGTAAAAACAAAAACAAATAAAATACACTCTAAACTGAAAGCTAGTTCTTATGCACACTTCCTCAACAACGACGCCAAAATGTTGAGGCAAATTAATTACCTATTATTTAATTGTCAACCTGGGGATTTCGTAAAACTTGCGAAGCATGCGTGCACTATATATGCTAGAAATTAACTTCCACTTTAGATCAATATAACTACTAAACCAAATAACGACAAACCAAATTCACCTATTCTAATTCAACAATCACTTCAAAGGAAATTATAGTACAGTGTTTGGAATTTAAATCTTAATCTATCACACTTGCAGGAATTCAAATCTTAATCTACCACACTTGCAGGAATTGAAGTCTTAATCTACCACACTTGCGGGAATTGAAAAGCACACCACTCTTTCAAAAATTCTATTGCATGAAATGAAATCTAATCTAAGGGATCATGTGTGCATTATCAAATCAGGATCCTATGAAATGAATAATCAAAACCACATGATATCAAATGAAAGCAAAAACAATAATTCTTAACCTCTAGATATGAAAGAAAATAAAAATAATCACTCTTAACCTCTCACACAGGAAAAGATATGAAATAAATAAATCTTAATCTATGAAAAACAATAAATCTCAATCTATGAAAAACAATAAATATCACACATTATAGATGGCCAATCCAAAAGCATTAGGGATGGAAAGTTGAGAGGCTCCAAGAACAAGCATAACCAAATCAAAGTGAACATCACTTCTGAGTATGGTGCCAAATCTAAATCCTATATAGAAAACAAGAGCATTTCCCCAACTTTTCAGGTAAAAATGATAGGCGAAAACGTCTCCTATTTATACAAAAATATGAGAAGATATCTCATTAATGAGAGTCCATGAATCTCTCCCTATATCTATAAAATTACAATCAAAATAGGAAATGATAAGACACATGTATCTTTATAGTTTCAATACAAATAGCAAATGAGACACATATCCTCATGATGATACGATCTTCTCCATTCAAATTCGAATTTGGCCTTAGGAGGCCACATAAGGGTCTTTTAGAAGCTTCCTTTTGACCTACACATGTCAATAATCTCATCCCACTTGTTAGGTATAAGCATCTGCACATTATTTTCTAATTTTTAACCATAAATTCACTTAAAAATGCTAAGAATTAATAAAGTTTGGAAAAACATAAATGTGACCCAATAATGATAATCGTAAGGTATATGTAATGAAATGGATGTAAATGTAATGAAATAGAGGTGGAGTGAAGGTGACAATATGGAAATATAAGTTAAAATGTAATGGAAGTGAATGACAATTTCAACGCCCAACAAGTATTTGCAGATATATATGTTGGTTCGCTTTGGTAAAAGCACGTATACACACTCGTCAGTCACATCCAAGTAGCGTATACATTATGAAATATGATATTTGAATATGCAATTGGATCTGGTTGTTGTTGCAGAGTTCTGGGTTCTGCTTTATGTTCTGGTGACAATGTTCTGAATGTTGAGATTGATTTATTGTAATTTACTTTAGTGATGATGGGTTTTCAGTGATTGATTGATTTAGTTGTGGTTGATTCAGAGATTGATGATTGAGTTTCAGTGATTGGTTGATGCAGATGTATTTGATGGTTATATTGCAGTGGTGATTGATTTAGAGCTTCAATGTCACTAATGGGTCCAGTATGAAAATTGGATGAAACGTGGCCTTTAGATTGTTGTGTTGTATTCCAGGAGTATCCAGTTTCAAAATTTATGAAATGTGGTCCCTAGAGGAAGAGAGAAGGTCATAGCCTTATGTAGGTTGGCACTTACGTACTGGTAAACATATCGGCCAATACAAGAGCCAGGGGGTTCAAGCTCCCTTCCAGTAGCAGGTGGAAAACAAGTGAAGGTTGGAGCCTTCTATAGGATGGCGCCTACGTACTAGTAAATGGATCGGCTAGTACAAGAGCCAGGGGGTTGGAGCTCCCTTCCAATAGCATCTAGAAAACTAGTGAAGATTGGAGCCTTATATAGGTCGACGCTTGAGTACTAGTAAACAGATCGGTTAGTACAAGAGCTAGGGGGTTGTATCTTCCTTCCAGTATCAGCTGGAAAATGAGAGAAGGTTGTAACCTTCTGCAGGTGGGTGCCTGCGTACTGGTATGAGTCTACACCAATACAAGATTGTAAACATGTTTTTCTTATATTAAAAGAAGACAACATCATGTGGTTTTTGTCCCGCATTGGATATATCTTGGTGTTCATGTGTGTTGCTTATGTTTGATTATTTATTATATTATTACTGCACATGGTTACTATTTATATTGTTAATGAAGTATTGGTGCACTGATTAAATATCAACATATGATGAATTAACTGAATCATAAGTTTGATGGATATACGTTGGTTGCTTTAAAGACAATTGCATGTACACATGAGTTACCTTCATTTAAGTAGCATATATAAATCTGAGTATGAAATGAAAAAGATATTAATTTGATAATACTGATTCACCCCCCCTCTCAGTATTATTTCCAACACCCTGCCCTTCAACACTTGCTCTTACATAGACTTTCTAGAATATGCGTACACTATTACAATATTACAATATTCATAATATCATCCATTAAAAATTACAAATAGGTGTTATTTTTTTATGTCTCCTCTTTAAGGAGCCTTCTTCATTAAATTATTCCTTTCTTATTCTTTGCCTTTCTTATCCTTTGTCTTCATATTTAATAGTTATTTGGTATTCTTCCTTCTTAATATTCTCTGTTATCATCTTGTACCTACATAAATATTAGTTGAAGTCCATATGAAAGAATCACCATCTACAAGAACAAATGGGTTGTCAGTCATTATATCCACTGGTTCTCAAGGAAACTTCTTCTTGTACATGCTTCATCAACCATTCTTCCATCAAAATTTTGCATACATATCCTTGTTGCTCTATATCACCACTATCGTTTTCATCGTCCTCAATCTCCTAGGTTCCTGACTCAATTGTAACCTTGATGTCAATGCTCCTACATCATACTCCTGAGGAAACAAAACTCTTCATGGACACATGTCCATGGGTCCTCTATTGCTTGCAAACTTTTTCCTCATAGTTATCTCTTCTTCTTCGTATCCTCAATGATAATTGTATTCCTACACAAGCACTTTTTTCATGACTTTGGTGAGGTCGCTTTGCTATCTTTATTTGAATAGAAAATAGATGAAAGTACGAAGAAGGCATCTTATTTTTGAGCTAGCACAATGCAAAAATACTCTATGTGTGCTCTCTCCCTATCCCTATTAGTTACTCTATTTGTCTATGCAACAAAATGCACTTGAAAATAATGGAACCCCTTCTCCTCCTAGTGGCCCATTTATAGCACAACCTGATGGCCAACTAGTAGTTATATTTGACTCCCTTAATTCTTAACGAGTGTTACAATATGGACTATTCTAGATTATTATTCATCATCATCATGTGTCTAGCCCATTTTCCATGAATAATGGGGGCTGACGTGGAATCTCTTCGAATTATGCTGGCCAAAACAAGAAGGTCAACTTCCGAGTGGAATAACTTTTCCATAGTGACTCTAACTAAGTTGATTCTTGCATTATTGGAAAGGTATTTGTGTGTGGAATATGAGAAAAGAGTGTAGCACTAAAGTGTCAAATTTTATCCCTTAAAAAACAATCTTTAATGCCTCAAAATCCTCTCAACATATTTTAGGCTCTAATTTTCCAAATTGGATCTCGCTGATAAAAATGGTCCTATGAGCTAATTCCTCCACTTTTTCAACCCTAAAAGAATTGAGATGGATGAAAAACAATGTAATTATCAAATATGAATCACTCCCCAATTTTTGAGACTTTTAGTTCTAAAATGCTTCCACTAAATGATGTGAGGAATGTTTTCCTCCACCTTCTCTCGGGTGTGCCATTTATCTTTACCTAGAAGTTTTCCTTTCAACCCAATCTGTCAAAGTTCATGTTGTCCCTATATTGTAGTTCTAAAACTCTTATGAAAAACTATATCTTATGTCAGCTATAGCTTACTTTGGGCGTGCAAGTACTCCAGTGGTTGGTGATATATGTGGATTATTATCTCCTTTCCCATTAGATGATTCTTCCACTTCTTCACAGATTATGCCACGACATAAACTTCCTTATCATAGGTAGGGTAGTTAACAACTGACCAATGAAATAAATTAGAATGGTAAAATACACGCCTTCCTCCTGTCATGCGGAAAGAGTCAATTTTGCGGACAAAACCGACCTCCCTAGAAGCTAAGGCTTTCTAGTGACAAACAAGACAATTTAGCCCTATCTTTCCCTAAACATGCATTAAAAGACAAGCAATCAGGTGTTCAAAACATACCTTTAGTCCAACGCTTGTTTGTTGTAGTCCAGCCTCGTCGATCCAGATGAGCTCCTCCTTCTCTTCGAAGCCTGCGTTCACCAACAAGCAAACAATTAAATAATACCTGAATAACTCATAAAATAACACATATTCATCATACAGACCAAGGAGTATATGAAACAAACTATATAAAATAACTCGTTGAGAAAAATGGACTGAATTGTATTAAAGTGGAAACAAAGAAACCATTACAACCAGGCCTTGGTGTTGTGCAGGTCCTTCCTAGGGTCAAGCAACAGTTCTCCTTTACTTTGATAAGTTCACCCACTTCCAAATGAAGCTAAGAAAGGATGGGTATCTTTCCTCTCAAGCTCTATAAGGGAGTCCTAATTCCAGCAGCATCTACCCTTAGGAATGTTCAGCTTTCAACCTCCCCTCCCTCTGGCCCAAGACCTGTATTTATAGTGCTTGGGAGGAAGTTAATCAGGTCCACCATGAATGGGATAAGCCCCTCTTTCAATGGGATAGCTCCCCTCTTCATGGGATAAGTTCCTCTTTTATTGGGGTGCATGAACCATCTAGAGGCGCTCAATCCACGTCAAACAAACTTCTAGAATGCTCTAGAATCAACCACAAGTAACTTTTTTGGAGTAAAACTTGCGCCTTTTGATCTTTACAGGAGTACGCACCCATGGCTTTACATACAGAGCGTACGAGTACGCAGGTCTTATGAACTTGGGGTGCGTACCTGTAGGTAAAGATAAGAGAAACTGTGTAACCAGAGTTTTATTGATTTTGAGGACTTTTCTCTCTTTCTTGGAGTTTGACATGAGGAGCAGAGGTATAAGACTTGGGAAGGAGGATAGTATGACAGTTGATGGAGCCATACCGACTGCAAATAGTCATGGTGACAAATTTTAGTGTAACACCTCCCCACATCAAGATCGCTCCCATAACATACTCACTAGCATCTATCTCCACTTGAAAGGGCTTATCCAAGTTTGCTAGTGCAAGAACTAGTGCTTGAATGATCTTCTTCTTTAACTCATCAAAAACATTTTTTTGACCCATTCCCTAGTGAAACTCTTGTCACTTGTTGTTATGGCATGGAGTTATGTTTCTACCATTAAAAATGATGCTATGAATTTCCTCGGGTATTGTGTCGCACCAGAAAACTGTTAACCTCATAAACATTAGTAGGCACCAACCATTTCATGATGGTCTCCATCTTAGCAGGATCTATCTTTATCTCTCCTCCACCTATCACATACCTTAGATACACCAGAGACTACTGTGAAAACTCACACTTCTTGATATTTTCTAGCAATTGGTGTTTCTTTGATGTCTCAAACACCTATGTCAAATGTGAGATGTGCTCCTCCTAGGTAAAACTATACACCAATATATATTTCAAATAGAAAATAACAAATGAATCCATAAAATGGTGGAACATATCATTCATTAACCTCATAAACATAATTGGTACATTGCATAGGCCAAATGGCTTGAATACCCACTCATACAAATATTTCCTATTTTTGAAGGTAGTATTCCAGGTATCTTATTCTCTGACTCAAAACGGGTGATATATAGACTTTAAGTCCACCTTGGTGAAGTATTTCTCTCACTCGAACTAGTTCAAAAAATCATCAATCTTGGGTAGGGAGTAGCTATTCTTGAGTGTGATTTTCTTCAGTGCCATGTAATTAATACACATCCACCAAGTCCCATTCTCTTTTCCATTATGATGATGGTTGACCCACATGGTGGTGTACTCAGTCGAGTGACACCCCATTCTAGTAGTTGTTGCAATTGTTTATTCACCTCACTTGCTTCTATAACAGACTAATTGTACAACCCAATGTTTAGCGAGGGAGTCCTGAAATATCGGGATATTATGCTCCACTTCCCTCTAGGGTGGTAGCCCTTTAGGTTCCTAGAACACATCCCTATAAGCCTATAGAAAATCTTCTAGTTGTTTTTTATGTTTCTTAGTACACCCCTCAAAGGATTCTTGTGCTCTTGCTGACTCTTCTATAAGATGATTCTCTGTTAAAAATAATAATAAAAAAGCTTCTTTCCAGAACTAATCATTTTCTTGGCTTGGTTGGCATTTACTGGTGAAATTCTTAACTTTTGTTTGTGCACATTGATGGTGAATGATTTTCCATCATTGGTGAGATGATATTGGTTGGCTATGTACATGAGGATTGCATATTGCATGTACATGTAGGGACTTTCAAAGACCACTCCACATACATCGAAGGGAACTACATTTAATTCTACTTCATCAATAAAATAAACACAGATAGCTAATATAATTTTGAATTGTTTTGTTATCTTTAACTATGCTTCCTTATTTACCAATCCTAATGAGTATAAGCTTGGATGGTCACAAAATTGCAATGCAAATTTGTTTACTAGCTTTACTGAAATGAGATTTGCATGTGATCCTAAATCATTGAGAGCATTAATATGTATCTTCCTTACTTGTATCTTTATGTGGAAGAGTTTGGCCATTTCTTTCTCTTCTTATTGCTAAATGCTATTGAGTTTGGTATAATTCAAAAATGAGTCCTCTAGGTACACTTGAACAAGAAGTTAATACACTTACATTCGAAAAGCACAGATGAATTCTCTCAATGCACTACAACATCAAATTAATAAGCCTGCATGCTACGAAATAGGCTCTTTAGGTGAAAACCATGATGAATTCTCTTCCAATAAATATGTCCAACCCCACCATAATTTTCAAAAAAAGGGGTCTGCAACAACAATACTCACTTTCCAATGGTTTAAAGCATGTCTTTAATATAGAAAACCAACATTATTCCCAATACTTTCTTGAGTTTTGCTAAATTTATTTTATCTACTTTGATTTTGTTTAACTCTAATAAGTCTACATTCTCTCAAATAACATATTTAAACCAGATGCTATTAATATTTTGTATCTTACTATATAAAATTTATATTAAAGCATTTTTTGCTACAAAATATAGAATTTAAAAAATTTCAATTATGGTGGATATCCTTTCGCTATATGTATATATTATATAAGAAATATAACTCTACTTATATATATATTTATATTTTAATATGTCTTTATTTTATTAATATATAGTATTTTTATATATTTTTATATTTGATTTTTAATATATATATATATATTTTCCTGTTAATCAATTCTATGTATCTTCTTATCTATATATTTTACCTATACCATAATGTTTCTAGCCATTTTAGATGCAAGATCCTTCTGTTGTGATAATTGTAAATGACTCTCCCTTTTTGGTAGTGATACTACATCTCTGCCAACAAAGGAGTTGATATATCAAAAACAGGTGACTCTAACTTTGGTATACAAATTTGAATTGGAAGTGATTTTGAAAGCATTCTTCCTTAACCTCGTATCTTTGAGGGTGTTAGATTTAGGTGAAACATGGCTACAATTATTGCCAAGATCATTGTGGAAACTGAAACAATTCGAATTTCAATCCCTACATTTTCTCGTTGCTAAGGAAAATGAGTAAGGGCTAACCACCAGGGATGCAATTTGTGGAAAATGATTGTTGAGGGAGGGAGGGTCGAGCAGCGAACACTAGCCTACTTGGTTCTCTTGTTCCTACATCTTGGCCCAACTTTCTTGATTGTTCCCCCCTCCTCTATTTTTGTTATCATTTCCACCATGTTGAAGCTCTATTTGTGTTGCGGTTCAGGAGTTCGTTACACTTCTGCTCAGTGTGTCTTATGCTACTTGAGGTCACCATCGTCCTATTTCCATTTACCTTCATTGTAGATGGGTTAGCCGTGCAGTGAACCTTTCCTGCTCGACTCTACTGATTGTGCCTCTTGGCGTTCCTTTCTCGACTACACCCCCTTCCTTTACAACTGTCATCAACGTTGCTATGTGGAAGCTCTGTTCGCGCTGGGGTTTAGGACTTTGCTAAGGTTTTTCTAACTGTATCTTTTTTTGTTGAGGGTCATTGCCCCCTTGTTCCTAGTTTTCATCATTGTATATTTCTTTGGTGATGGTTTGTCGATATGATTGTTAGGTCGTGGCAGCGAGATTTGTTGGGTCTTGTCACTTCTTTTCTTATTATCGTAGCCCTATTCTGGCTTGTTGATCCTACGAGATATTTTATGGGGGCATTACCCCTAGTTTTGCCTCTGGTGTTGGTTGTTGAGGTTTGAACATTATGTATTTATGGGTTGGCCACCTTTTCACGCCATTTACAATTCCCACTTTGGATTTTATTTGGTCGTGCATGCATGCTCAAATTTTTTAATCTCTTTGTGATGTGGCATGGTGCTTGTTGACCCTAGGGTTTTATACATTGAATCTCCTTTTTCATATCTTGTCGGTTGGAACATCTTCTAGCAGAGCTAGAATGGTGTGTGGATGGTCATTGTTGGGGTATATATTGTGCTCCTTTCAAGGTTTCTTTGAGGGGTTTGTGCACCTTGTATCTTGTTATCAATCATATGTAATGAGGATTATACTGGAACATATCCTATATGCATGATTATGTAAACATCTTTTTATTTAATAGAAAGTTGTTGATTTTTTCTTTCTTGAAGAAAAACAAAAAAACAAACAAAAGCTCTCAAATTTATTGATCTGAATCATACTAAAATTCATTGTGCATTCAAGCATTGACAATATTTCAAACAATTAGTTTTTACACCTCGAGGGATGTAAATGGTTAAAATGATTTCCATGTGCAATGAGAGATCTCAAAAATCTCATATTTTTGGATCTCAATAGATGTTGTCATTTAGAATCTTTGCCATATGAAATTGCATAACTCAATGATCTCAAGTATTAGGATTTTAAGGGTTGTTGTAAGTTACAAGTGATTCCTCCTAACATCAAAATTCTTTCAAATTGTCAAATTGTACAAAGAGTGTGTTTGAACTAAGAAATTTTAATATAAGAAGGATTTTATCATATTTTTTGTTAATGAAAATTTATTATATTATAGATATATCTAATCATAGATTTAACATGTTGTAAGAGGGATAACTTTCTTCAGGTGCAAACCTCTTTTAGAATGCAAAATATGAAAAACGTTACATCCTTTTATAGATCCCAATGAATTTGGTTCTCTCTCTATATATATAATGTGTATTTTTTCAATGTTTAAATTGTGTTTTTGAATTTTATATTACACTGGTTAGTACAAAGATTTTTTTTTGGATTTCAGGGAAAACTGACAAATATATATATATATATATAGCTAAAAAATATGAAAATGTAAAATAGTGAGACTACTTCAAACATTTTACCTATAAAATTTAATTTTTGTTGTTGCTTTATAGGACATAAACAAAAAAAATTAAACAATATATAATATATACATAGTTGACATTAAAATATTTTGCATAACATGTGTTTTGAGACATTTTATCTATAGACTACATTGTCCACATTAAAAAAAAATGGTTATTAATATATTTTTAAGTCTATGTCAATATAACTTGATCTTGGATAATAAAATATTTTATGAGTAACCCACACTAAATTTGATTATTATTATCAATATTTTTTAATGTCACATATTATTTTTATATTAAAAATTGAATGAATTACACATCTCCTTATTATTCTTATTAAGAATTATTTGATATTTCTTATTTTATTTTTCAAATTTTAATTACTTGTTTCTTTGGACATTGAATATTTTATTTTGTACGAAATGGTTTTTTTGGATTTTGAAATTAGTGAAGCATTGTGATGAACTCGATTTGAATACACTCAAGGACAGTGGAGGAGCGAAGAAGCTAGGGTTGGAGTTGAAGATAGGGTTTTGGATTCAGGGTACCATGGCGGGGAGTGTAGGGGGAAGTGCTACTCCCTCCTACAGCCAGGCAGTCACAGGAGGAAGTCAAAACGTGGGAAAGAAACATTTCAAAAAACCACTGGACAAGATCTCAGAAACTAGAAGTCAGGGGACATCTGGGAGAAGCTGAGATCAGGATCTAGAAGGGGATCAACAAGAAACGAGAAAATAAAAGGAGATCAGAGGCAGTAGTGAAAAACCGACTTCTAGAAAAACTACGGGAGTCTGCAAACCCAAGTCATGCATTATTCCTCAGGTCATATTGAGTGACCCAACGATACAAGCTCATAGAGATCATATGATGGAGCATGCAATTATATGCAAGTTCATGGGGCTATGGCCGACGGATAGGGATTTACATGTCTGGATAAAGAGCCATTGGAAGCCAAAAGGGGAAATACATTTGCATCTGGGTTCTAAGGGTTTTTTCACTGTAGTGTTCGCAAGCCTAGAAGACAAAGATAGAGTGTTTGAAGGGGGTCCCTATTTCTATGTTGCGGCAGGACTGTACATGCGACCATGGATAATGATCTTTGTCCCAGAACGTGAAACATCCACTTTAGTACTGGTTTGGATCAGACTATATTCCCTTCCTCTGGATTATTGGTTGCCAGAATCTTTGAAAACCATAGGCAACAAGCTGCGACATTTTCTAAAAATCTCATAGGCAACTCTGAAAGGGAGATACACCTCCTTTACCCGAATATGTGTGGAAATGGATCTATCTGGAGACTTGTCAGAAGAAGTCATTTTAGAAGTATATGATGAAGAATGGGTGAAAACAGTGGACTATGAGCACATACCATTTAGATGCCACAAATGTCTTGAACATGGGCTTCTATATAGAGACTGTCCTATAATCAACAGGGAAGATAATAAAAAAACCACTGTCGAGAGAGACCACGAGGGTTTAACCAAAGTTGGGAGTAAAGGAAAAGGAAGAAATCATCCACACAAGAAGGAAATGAGGACAAACACACAAGACAAAACAACTTCAAGATCCTAGAGGAAGAAGAGGGGAACAAGGAGACAATCTAGAACTGGAGAATGTAACCAAAGAATAGGATAGGGTAGCTGATATGGAGGATATCACGGTAGACAACTAGCAAAAGGATGATCTACCAAGACTAATGGAGATCAGTAGGGACCAAGAGACGACTCCAAGTGAAGCAGGAATAGAGGACCATGAATTATAGGAGATTCTGGATAGGGAAAATCTAGGTCTAGAGAAATTTCTGGAACAAGGAAAAATAATAGGGGTGGACTCCCTGCCGAAAGAGGACTATGATAGAGTACAACAACTCTTTCTCTAGAGGTCACAAGAGAAGGGAGCGGGAGTCAAAATAAATCATGAAATCCAGGAGCCAAGTGGGGTCAAGATGATGGAGAATCCTCAGGCACAATCTCCAAAGAGCTCAGGCAGGAAAAGAGGAAGAAAGAGGCAGAATGAACTGCTGAACGAATGTGGAAAAATGTTGATCAACTCAAGTAAGATGAAAGATCTTATCAATTATTCCTTTGCTAATCTTTCTTAATGAAGTTCACAACCTGGAACATTAGAGGAATAGGCCATAGAAGGAAACAAAGATATCTTAGTAACAGAATGAAAGAAGAAAAACCAGACATGGTTTTTATTCAGGAGACAAATTGTTTGATGGAAAAGATAAGAGATATTCCTAATAAGTGTTATGCAATTATGAGTATTTAGAGGTCAAGGGAGATCATTCAGCAGGGGGGATTCTCACTTTGTGGGACCCACAAAAATTGGGAATTCTGGATGTTGAAGCATCCAAGAACTACCTTTCCTTGATATGTCAACCTGTAGGGGACAAGGAGATATACATGATTACGAATGTTTATGGACCTCAAAAGCTAGCAGATAAACTCAAGCTTCTCACTTCCCTGGAGTAACTTAGAGAGAGACATCCCACTCTGCCCTGGATTGTTGTAGGAGATTTCAATATGATAAGATCTCTTTCGGAAAAAAAAGGAGGCACTAGACAACTAGGCAGAGACTCCATGCCTTCCAGAACTTCATTAGGAGCATGAGGCTGGTGGATACTGAAACAATAAATGGAACCTTCACCTGGAACAACAAAAGGGGAGGGGCCCATCAGGTTTCTTCCAAACTTGATAGATTCATGATTTCAGAGTACCTCTTTCTCTCAGGACCTGCCATGACAGCCTTCATTATGCCCTTTGGAGGATCTGATCATTGGCCTATACAGCTAGAATCCAACTTTATGGGTACTCCAAGAAACAAACCTTTCAATTTTGAAAATGCTTGGCTCTCACATCCTAATTTCACTAATAATGTTGATACATGGTGGAGAGAGGAGTTGAATATTCAGGTTCAAAAATGTATATGCTCCAGCAGAAACTTAAACATATAAAATCTCATCTTAAAGTTTGGAACAAAAATGAATTTGGATATATCTTCAAAGCCAAAAGACAAACTGAACTATAGCTCCAAGAGATCAATCAGATCATCATCACAGATGGCTTCATCGAAGAGAGGCAAAAATTAACTAACTCTATATAGGAATAATGGGAGAATCGATGCTCATAAGAAGAAATTTAATGGAGGCAGAAATCAAGAATACAATTGATTAAAGAGGGAGAAAGAAACACAAAATTCTTTCACAAAACCACCGTAGCTCATAGGGCACACAACATAATCACAAAGATCAAAGATTCTCAAGGCATTGAGCTAGTTTCTCACAGTGATATGGAATCGGTCCTTGTTCATCACTTCTGCAACATTGCAAAGGAGCCTCTAGAGGATAGATCTAGGTTCATTGAACATTTCACTCAATATATCCCTCAGTTGGTTACCAGAGAGGACAACCACAATCTCAACAGGCATGTTTCAGAAGAGGAGGTTAGTGAAGTGATTAATGAAATGCAGAGTGGAAAAGCACCAGGTCCGGATGGATTCAATTTAGACTTCTTCAAGGCCTGTTGGGATACTTCCAAATATGATATCCTTGAGGTGGCAGAAGAATCAAGAAGATACAAAAAGGTACTAAACGCTCTGAATGCATCCTTCATAGCTCTGATTCCAAAGCAGGAAAATGACATGACTACGTATGGTTTTAGGCCCATAGCCTTATGTAATGTGGTGTATAAAATTATCTCCAAAGTAATAACCAATCGACTCAAATCACTTCTTCCCTCTCTCATTTCAGAGGAGCAAACATGCTATGTGGAGGGAAGACAAATCCTCAACAATATCATCCAAGCTCATAAGGTGGTACACTCTCTTAAAAGAAACAAACAAGATGGCATGATCATTCAGTTGGACCTCGTGAAAGCCTATGACAAATTGAGTTGGTCTTACATAAGAGAAATTCTAAAGGCCTATGGTTTTGATCAGAACTAGATAATATGGGTCATGGCATTAGTTACCTCAACTAGTTTTACATACTGCTTAATGAAGCTCCCTCAAGGACCTTCACTCTCTCCAGAGGGCTCAGATAAGGAGATCTGCTTTCACCTTTCCTCTTCTTCCTCATGATGGAAGGGCTAGGTAGAGCAATTAAGATGGAAAATGCTGAAGGAAGAATTCAGGGTATCAAACTTACCACAGAGGGAGAGGCCAACACTCATCAACAACTTGTAGATGATACTATGTTACAGGGCATACCCATCATTAGGGAGGCCAGAGCAATCAAAAATATCTTAAATGACTTTGCTATGGCAGCAGGCACTGAGCTAAGCCTTAACAAGTCAAAAGTTTTTTTCTTTAATATTAATATTACCATTTAGAGAAATATTACCAGAATTCTTGGATTTCAAAGAGAACAACTACCTTCCAAATATCTCAGCATTCCTCTTACTGACAAACTACTAAGCAAGGGAATATGGGAACCCATTTTAAATAAAATTCAAGACAATATCAAAAAATGGACTTGCAGATCACTAAATCTAGCAAGACTTGTAGAACGAGGAGAGAGAAAATTGCCCTCATCAAGCAATTAACTCTCGCATATCCCGTCCTTTCGATATCCATGATGACCATTGGATCTTACTCAGTGGATCAACAGTGGTGATTGTGTCTGTGCATTGGTCAAACCTGAAAAATATTAGAGTGTTATGCTTTAACTTCCTTCGGGTCCGTTTGTTTGTTTGTCAGTTTGTCAATTTGTCAGTTTTCAATTTGACTTATGGTGGGACCTCTTGTGGTTCGATGGTGGGTTTTGGACTTGCCCTCCAAGGTTTACTATGCCCCTTGTGCTTTGTTTGATGGTTCTCCCCAGTTTTCTAGTTTAGTTTCTCTTAGTTTTGGGAGATTGGGTGGTTTGGCCTGCCCGACTGACTGTTGAACTCTCACAGAGCGGGTATGGCTCCTTGTAAATTATGTATATTTGACTAAATTTAATAGAAGGTCCTACTCTTACTTGATCAAAAAAAAAATTAATATTTTATTTTGTACAATATTAAAATATTTTATTTCTATATATAAATATATATATAATTTCTAAAACATAGATCTTCAAATAATTAATTTAAATCTTTGTGTTGGGTCCCTATAATACTAGTGATTACCCCATTACTATTGTAGTTATACCCCTTATTTATATTGTTGTACCCCTATTACCCACATATTTTTATTTCTGTGCCCCATAGAATCCCTCTATTATTATTTTTGTGGCTTTATATTATTATTGTTAGGTCGGCTGGATTATATTGTGACTCCTTAGACTCCTATATATAGAAAGGAGGTTTTGTCATTTGTATCATCCAAGAATTGTTCATTTATGTAATGTAAAGGAGGTTTCCCCCTCGAAGAGGCTGAATTCTAAGGCGTGGATCTCTCTTTTCTATCTTTTTGTGAGCTGGTTTCATAACATTTGGTATCAGAGCTTTGGATTCGAGGGTTTCGCTGCTCCAAACAGGTCATCGTGGCATTTTTGCTATAACTTTTTTTCTGTGACGTTTCAGAAGTCGCAAAAAAAACCCATTTGAGAAGAAATCACACTGAACCTTGGGTCCGAATTTCAGAGTTTTTCACGATATTTTCGGAGATATGATCTGAGGAAGTTGGTCTTTTTGCAGACTCCTGAATTACACTCAAAACAGGTGACCTGGGGAAAATCGTCATAACTTTTTTTCTGAGAATCAGATTGAAATTGCGTAAGAAGGTACAGAAAGAGGACGGACTATAGTTTTCTTTTATATATTTTTCAGAGTCAAAGGTTGAAACAGTGACACGTGGCACGTCGTACAAGTTCACTCTACGAAACTAGTTTATAATCAAGTCACTGTGGGAGATTTCACATAACTCTTCCTTGGAGAATCCAATTTGGGTCAGACTTGTGGCATTGGAAAGAGGACACAGAGGGCTACTACAGGTCACAAATTCAGAACTAGATAATCAGAAAGTACAGAGATACATTGGAGGCAATATCGAGCTCCTACAAAGTGAAAAAAGGTGTGTAAGTTTTCTTTAATTTTTGCTTAAGCTTGGTTTGAAAATTTATTTTGAAGGAATTCAAAGGGCATATTAGAGAATTATTATCGGTAACTGATGCCCCGAGGAAAGAAAATGCAAACACCTAGTAAGGAGCCTGAAAGCTCTAGCATGACTCATGAAGAAGAAGAAGAAATGCTATATGATATATCAAAATTACAAGAACAAGTGCAACGAGTGTCACTTGCACAAAAAAGCAATAGAATCTAAAATGGATGGTTTAAGGAAAGATGTAGAAGCTAAGATGGATGGTTTAAAGAAAGGTGTAGAAGCTAAGATGGATGGCATGGAAGCTAAGGTGAATAGCATGGACGCTAAAATTGATGGCATGGATGATAAGATGGATAAGTTGCTACAAGAAATAGTCACTAAGGGTGAAAGAGTACTAAAGGAAACTCATGATGAGAACAAAAGAAATGTTAATCATGATTCCATAGACTCTAATGTTGGATCGAAGACTCACCATGTTCCAAAAATCGATATGAGGAAGTTTGATGGAAAGGATCCCGCCACATGGATATTATAGATGGAGCAATTCTTCGATCTCAATAATGTGCAAAACACACAAAAGGTACGTATGGCAACTTTATATTTGGAACCAAATCAGTTTGTATGGTATCAATGGCTTTGTTCTCGTAAACAGTTTATCACTTGGGCAATTTTTACGGAAGAATTGATAGCACATTATGAGGATACAAAAAGCAACACTTTTTTTAGCCAATTGATAAGTCTCAAACAAAAGGGTTCAGTAATGGAGCACATTGAGGAGTTCCAAAAATTGAACATAAGGGTAAAAGATATTCCAGAGGAGCATAGGATTGATGTGTTCATAGGGTCTTTAAAGGATAATATCCAACATGATGTGCGCCTTTGGGAACCTGATTCATTAGAAAAGGCATTCAGGTTAGCAAGAAAAATGGAAAGCAAAATTATGGCAACTAGGAAGCATACCATTCACAACTATAAAGACGGAAGTGTTGTTGCCCATAGTCTTCCACAACCTACAAGGTTGACACCACAAAAATTGGAAGAAAAAAGAGCAAAAGGGCTTTGTTACAATTGTGATAGCAAATACACAAAAGGTCATAAGTGTGCTGAGAAGAAATTATTCTACATAGATTGTGAAGAGGAAGAAGAAAAGGAGCAAGAAAGGTCAAAAGAAGAGGATATATTCCAGGAACAAAGCCTAGATGAAGAACAAATAAACCCGACCATATCTTGTAATGCATTGGCGGGAATTACCACTCCTCAAACCATCAAGATAGAAGGACAAATCAAGAAGAAAAAGGTAATAGTGTTGATTGATTCAGGAAGCACCCACAATTTTATTCATTGTAGGGTAGCAAAAGAATTGAATTGCTTCCTATATCCAGCACCAGAGTGTCAAGTGATGATTGCAAATGGAGGAACAATAAATTGTTCTAGAAAGTGCCATAATATCAAGCTATCCATGGGAGAATATGTATTGACTAGCCCAATGCTTTCCATTCCAATGGGAGGTGCTGATGTTGTACTAGGAGTCCAATGGCTACAATCCTTGGGTACAATAGCTTTTAATTTTCAAGAACTTTTCATGTAATTTTCTGTGGAAGGAAAGGAAGTTGAATTAAGGGGTATTGCAGGGAAACCAGGAAAGATAATCAGCTCTAATGGCATGACAAAGCTTCTAAAAAAGGAGCAAAGAGGTGTAATTTCACAATTATGTTCGCTAGATGTTTCCACATTGGAATCATCTATTTCTCCAGATCTCCAAAAAGTCCTGGAAAATCATTCCAAGGTATTTGAGACTCCCAAAGGTCTCCCACCTATGCGTGATCATGATCATGCTATTCATCTGATTCCAGGAAGTGTTCCTCCAAACATCAGGCCGTACAGATATCCATATGTCCAAAAAAGTGAAATTGAACGTATGGTTGCAGAAATGCTAGAGGCTGGTATAATTCAAACGAGTCAAAGTTCTTTCTCAGCTCCAGTAGTATTGGTGCACAAGAAGGATGGATCATGGCGCATGTGTCCAGATTATAGGGAGCTCAACAAGCTCACTATTAAAGATAAGTTCCCCATTCCTGTCATTGATGAATTACTGGATGAATTGCATGGATCAATTTACTTCACCAAGTTGGATCTTCATTCGGGATATCATCAAATCAGAATGAAGATTGAAGACATTCCGAAAACGGCATTTAGAACTCATGAGGGTCATTATGAATTTTTGGTCATGCCTTTTGGCCTTACCAATGCACCTTCAACATTTCAAGGTTTGATGAATTCAATTTTCAAACCATTCCTTAGAAAATTTGTGTTAGTATTTTTTGATGATATACTAATCTACAGCAAGTCTTGGAAGGATCATGTTGAACATGTTGACAAGGTGCTACAACTATTGGAGGAGAAACAATTATATGCAAAAATATCCAAATGTTTCTTTGGAGTCCAGGAGGTGGAATATTTGGGTCATATTGTATCTCATGAAGGAGTTAAGGTAGACCCTAGCAAAATTAAAGCCATTAAGGAATGGAAAATCCCCACATCCATAAAGCATCTGCGAGGATTTCTTGGGTTGACAGGGTATTATCGCAAGTTTGTTAAGAATTATGGGAGAATAGCAGCACCTCTAACAAAATTATTGAAGAAAGATTCATTTTCATGGACTTCGGAAGCAACAAAGGCCTTTAAACATCTTAAGGAGGCAATGTGCCAAGCACCAGTCTTAGCTACACCGGACTTCACAAAAACCTTTATTGTGGAATGTGATGCTTCAGGAAATGGAATTGGTGTTGTTCTAATGCAAGATGAAAGACCCATTGCTTTTGAAAGTCATCCAATCAAGGGAAAGTTTTTAAGCAAAGCTATTTATGAGAAGGAAATGTTGGCAATACTCCATGCACTTAAGAAATGGCGACCCTACCTAATGGGAAGACACTTCAAGGTAAAAACGGATCATGATAGCCTTAAATACTTTTTAGAACAAAGATTATCCTCTGAAGAGCAACAAAAGTGGGTCACAAAGATGTTGGGTTACGACTTTGAAATCATCTACAAAAAAGGGAAGCAAAATGTGGTGGCAGATGCACTCTCAAGAAAGGATGAGGATATGGAAGCATTATTGTGTGCCATTTCTATTATCCAACCAAATTGGATAAATGAAGCAAAGGAGGAATGGAAGAATGCCGAAGAAGTGTGGGCACTTATTCGAAAGCTACAACAAGATTCAAGTACTTCTGATACATTTAGCTGGCAAAATGATTCTTTATGGTACAAAGATCACTTATACCTCTGTAAGAATTCCCAGCTAAAACAAAAGATTCTTATGGAATTGCACACTTCTCCCTTAGGAGGGCACTCAAGACTTTTAAGAACTTACCACAGGGTTAAGAAGGAATTTTTTTGGGATGGCCTTAAATCAGATATTCAAAATTTTGTAGCGGAATGTTTGGTTTGCCAACAAAATAAAGTTGAAACAATTAAGACACCGGGTCTTTTACAACCTTTATCCATTCCAAGCCAACGTTGGGAGGAGGTTTCAATGGATTTTATCACAGGTTTACCCAAGTCTGAGGGAAAGAGTGTCATCATGGTGGTAGTTGACAGACTTACCAAGTATGCACACTTTTGTGCATTATCACATCCATTTAAAGCCAGTGCAGTTTCTACTGCATTTATGGAAACAGTTCAAAAGCTACATGGAAACCCAAAGATTATTGTAAGTGACAGAGATCCCATTTTCACTGGAAATTTTTGGACAGAATTATTTTCTTGTCTTGGTACTCAGTTAGCTCATAGCTCATCTTATCATCCTCAATCTGATGGGCAAACTGAGATAGTAAACAAATGTTTGGAAGGATATCTTCGTTGCTTTGTATCTGATAAACAGACACAATGGGTCAAATGGTTGCCTCTAGCTGAATGGTGGTATAACACTTCCTTCCATACAGCAACAAAAATGACCCCATTTATGGCACTTTATGGGTACCAGCCACCATCAATCACATCATATCTAAGAGAAAATTCTAAGGTTCAGGCAGTGGAACATCACATCGAACATCAACAACAAGTCCTCCAACTCTTAAAGGATAACCTCGTGTTGGCACAAAATAGAATGAATCAACAGGCAGATCAACATCGCAGTGAAAGAAGTTTTGATGTAGGTGATTGGGTATTCCTACGGCTACAACCATATAAGCAAATGTCCCTAAAACAAGCTAAGAAGGATAATAAATTATCACCAAAGTATTATGGTCCGTACAAGGTGTTGGAAAAGATTGGTACTATGGCATACAAATTGGAGCTTCCTGCAGCTTCTCGATTGCACCCAGTTTTCCATGTTTCATGTTTAAAGAAGGTTATAGGCGACAAGCTCCCAGTTCAAACAATATTGCCAGATCTTGACGAGGAAGGAAAAATTATATTGGAACCGGAAGCAGTCACAGAAACAAGAACTCGACAGCTACGAAATCGATCAATTTTAGAGTATCTTATCAAGTGGAAGAACTTATCCGCTGAAGATTCCACATGGGAGGATGAGAATTTTATGCAGAAGTATCTAGAACTGCTCAAGCGTTGAGGACAACACTTTTTTGAAGGAGAGGGGCATGTTGGGTCCCTATAATACTAGTGATTACCCCATTACTATTGTAGTTATACCCCTTATTTATATTGTTGTGCCCCTATTACCCACATATTTTTATTTCTGTGCCCCATAGAATCCCTCTATTATTATTTTTGTGGCTTTATATTATTATTGTTAGGTCGGCTGGATTATATTGTGATTCCTTAGACTCCTATATATAGAAAGGAGGTTTTGTCATTTGTATCATCCAAGAATTGTTCGTTTATGTAATGTAAAGGAGGTTTCCCCCTCGAAGAGGCTGAATTCTAAGGCGTGGATCTCTCTTTTCTATCCTTTTGTGAGCTGGTTTCATAACACTTTGTGTGAAATATTTTAGAATGTATAAAATTCAAATATTTTATTCACACATTTTTTACTTTTAATTATTTTAAATCTTTTTATATTTATATTTTAATTTTATTAATATATAACATTTTAATATATATTTATATTTTATTTTATAAATATAGACCCCAAAGTCTCCAGAATGACAAAACCCCAAAGTCTCTGGCGTGCTAAGATAGAACTGAGGTCAAAGTTGTAATTATTTACGGAGACTCTAGAGTTTCGGTGGGGTGGACACAAATTATTCCTCCGCTTATGTATTTATTCGTCTTGATGGAGACCCCCAAAGTCTCGGCGTGGCGAAGACGAAGCAGAAGCATGGGATGGAGACCTCAAAGTTTGGGCGTCGTGGAGGGGGTCATGACAGAAATGTAACTAGAAGGATGTGTGGAGGGTTTTCTTTATTTGGTTTCTAATCTAATAACCAAGAATGTAATAAAAAGTCTATGAAACTAAGAAAAAGTCAATATGAAAATGTGAATATAAAGTCTAAGACAAACATTAAAATTAAAGAAAAAATCAATATAGTCGAGATAAATAGTACAAAGGTCGCCCATGAAAGTTTGAAACAGTGGAAAGGTGTAATTATTCGTCACCCAATGGAGGTTTGAAAAAGGGTAAGGTGTAGATATTCGATATCTGTAATAAGTTGGAGATGATTCCTCCTGAAATTATAATTCTCCTAAATTGTCAAATTCTACAATAAAGAAGAGGAGTCTTAGTGTACAAGGAATTTTTAATACAAGTCTATGATCATATTTTTATTAACAAAAAATTGTTAGGAAAATAAATATTCAAATTAACAAAGTTTTTGTTGCAAATAAAATTAATTAAATAAGTCTTTTTATAATTTCCAATTAAATATATATCATATTTATATTACTTTTTAAATGTTATTTTTATAAAGTATTAATTATTTGTTGAATTTAAGTTTCTTTGATCCATATCAAAGATTAAGTTTTTGAGAATATTTCTTCAACGGAGATCACATTATAATACTTTTGTCGACGCGTCTCGAACCAACGAGTGTGGTTCATATTTATTAAATTAATATTATTTAGATATTTATATATATTATTGCAAATAGAATTAATTAAATAAGTATTTTAATAATTTCCAATTAAATATATATCATATTTTTATTATTTTTATAAAATATTAATTATTTATTAAAAAATATTACATAGATTTTTATATATATTTATTAATTATTTATTAAAAAATATTATCTAGATATTTATATATATTTTTGTTATGGATGTCATTTTTATATTTAAAAAAAAATATTTAAATAATATTAATATTATTTAAAAATTTATAAAAATACTATCAATTATAAATAATTTATTATATATTGAATAATAATTTTAAAATATTTGCAGCTTAAGAGGGCAGTGTAGTTGGGAAACACCATGTTATGAAGTATTATGTAAATCATGAAATTCATAAGATTCAATGTTTAAATCCCCATAATCAAGCTCACTAGCGATGACATGGTGTTTTGTTAAGGCACCCCATGGTGAAAATGTGACCGGTTCAAAACCTCGCGGGAAAAGATCTTGGCATGGTGGGGTTCTCCATGGGGAACTGGAGGGTTGCGGTGGCAGGGTGGGTGTAGTAGACGATGAATAAATGTGTGGACACAGGTTTTGAAAGTGAATTGGCATAAGAAAATTTACCAGCACCTATTATTGTGAGTGAGCCTCCTACTTTGTAGTCAATGGAAAGACAATTGCAGAATGTAACTACACTCCTGGTGAAACTGGGGTAACAAATATATGTTGACCGGAATGAGGTAATCACCTTTATGAATGGCTTACAAAACTATAAATGGGAAATGTTGGACATGAGGATTCAAAGGCGTATTCACGAAAGACTGGACCTAATTGAGGGCATGATTGATCAACTAGAGTTTCATGTACATGGGGGCCCTAGACCCCCAGACCATCTTAACGTCGGACAAGCTCCAACACCTCCCCATAATCAATGATAACAATTGGCTATATATGTATTCTTTTTGTATTTTGGAGACTTTCTGTGTTCTTTATATGGACTGGCTATAGTTTTTGGCAACTGGATATTAGTTTTCATTTATCTCTCCTAGCCAACAAATCTAGTTAGAATGAGGTCAAGAGGGAAGGGTGTTTCTTCAAAATCTTATGTAATATTTCTACGAATTAATAGAAGTGGTTTGATCAGGAAAAAAGAAGAAAACTTAGATATCTACTTATATAAAAAAAATTGCATTGAAGATATCAGAAACATGATTTTGTTAGAGCCAACTTAGATCCATCTAACATCGGATCTATCATGCACCGAGAGGGATCAAATCCCTCGAGGTGAAAACCTTCTTTTGGAATGTAGTGTGAGGAATGGTTTGCACCTCAAGGAATTTTATCCCACTTGGCACATGATAGATCCGGTGTTAGATGGATATAAGTTGGTTCCAGTTGAAGGCAACAATCTCACATTTTTTTGTTATCATTATTATGTATATTTTTGAGATTAAATTCAAAATTCGCATTATGTTTTCTTTGCTTGGCATGACCATATCATTCTCTTCTCTAATTTAGTTTGTGTTGTTTTGCTTGAATGCTTTGTACATCTTTGTTTGAATGCTTTGAGTGGTTTGTCTACTTATGTGTTTGGATTTGGATGACAACATTTGTGAATGTTACAATTGTTATATTAATTTTTTATATGTGTATGTAATTGTCTATTAATAATTAGTTAGTGATGAAGAAAATAGTCAATCCTTTCAATAGTTTGCAAGAGGATTGATACTACACACCTATTTCATTTTATTTTAGGTATCACCACTTCTGACATGTAATTAATTCTAATAGTGTCCCTCTAGGTATTACTAAATATATCTTGATGAGTAGTCTTAATAATTTACTGTGTTACTCTTGGAATAATTTGTTTCTTTGTTAATATTTGAAATAATTTATTTCCTTCAAGAATATTTTGATGATTCTTTTTTTATCTATAGTCTATTTTGCAAAGTCAAGAAATAATTCTTTTTTTACTTTTTTTAATGAGTGGCCAAATTTATAAAATCTTTACATCCAAACAATTATCACTTCTCTTTCAAGAATATTTTGATTTGTTTTGATTTTTTATAAATATATCTTTTCCTCTTATAAATATTTTGAATACAATGTTGTACACAATTATCTATTAGTAATTTTGAATATATGTAATTGTCTGTTAGTAATTAGTTGATGATGAAGAAGGGAATCAATCTTGTCAAGGATTAATTTTGACTTTGCAAGAGGATCGGTTCTCCACATCTAATTCATTTTAATTCTAGGTATCACGAATTTTGATAGCTAATTAATTCTTAATAGTGTCCCTTTAGGTATTGCTAAATATATCTTGATTTTATTTTTTTAATAATCTATAACCCCAATGTTAACATCGAATGCATCTAATTCAAGCAACATAGTTATCGATCAATCAATAAAATTACCTAATACCTGTTTTTTTGAGGTAGCAAAAAATCACCTGATTTTGAAAAGTGGTGATTCAGAATACACCTTTTTTTTGGAGCATAGTTTTGTCACTTTAAATTTTCTCATGAACATTTTGTTTTAAATGTAAGTTGTAAGTGATTTTCATGTTGATAATGAAAAGTGTTGATGCAACATCAACCCTTTTTTCTGAAGCATAATTTTAACACTTTAAATTTTTTTATGTATCAAGTATGAACATTTTTTTTAAATGTTAGCGATTTTTATACTGATCTTGAAAATAGCTGATGCACATCAACACCTTATTTTAGAAGGCCTATTTTTGACACTTTAAATTTTCTAATGTATTGAGTGTAATAATTTTTTTTAAATGCTTGTGATTTGCATGCGAATTTTGAAAATCATCATTTTTTAAGGCATATTTTTTACACTTCAAATTTTATATTGTCCCAACTATGCATTGTTCAAGTTATTTTTTTGTAATGTTTTTTAATAATGAAAATTTTAATTATTTTTGCAAAAAAATCATGACATTAATATTTTGAGAATAAGATTTTTTCATAAATTTGTATATAGTTAATATATATATATATATATATATTTTAAATTAACTCAAAAAAAATAAAAGTTATAAAAAAAAAAAAACAACAACAAGATAAAAAAGCAATTTAAGGAAAAAATTTACAAATTTAATTAAAACAACAAACAAATAAAAGTGAATTACTTAATTAAAAAATAAATACATAAAAAAATTAAATAAAATTTAAAACTAACTTGTAAATGAATAAATAAAAATATATATATATATATATATTTAAAAAACCTTTAACAAATAAAAATAATAAACGATTAAAAAATTTAAAATTTAAAAGAAAATGAGTTAAGGAAAATAAAAATAAAAAATATATATATAAAAAAAACATGGTAAAAAAATATAGAATATAAACATTATTAAAAAAACAAAAAAAATTATTATTTAAAAAAATTCTTAAATTTTTTTTTTAAATTTAAAAAATTTTAAAATTTTAAAAAATGATAAAAGAAAATAATAATAATTTTTAAAAATTTAAAAATAATAAAAATTTAAAAAAATTTACAAATTAAAATCTAATAAAATACAATTAGAAATCAACATCCACCCTAAAATAAATGCATCTAGTGCAATAAATCAAATAGGATTAGAAATCACCATCTACATTGAAATGAATGCATCTAGTGCAAGGAAGCTTGTCCACTCACTACCCGGTCCATCTAATCTTGAAAAATATTTTTAGTAATTTACACCCTAAAGATTAATAACGTCTAATCCATCTAATGCAATCAATCAAACAAAATTAGAAAACATGTACACTGAAATCAATGGATCTAATCCAAGCAATCAAATAAACCTAGACATCACCATTTACACTGAAATCAACTCATCTAATGCAAGCAATCAAATAAAACTAGACATCAACATCTACACTAAAATCCATGCATCTAGTGCAACCAATCAAATATAATTAGAAATCATCATCTATCCTGAAAATTGATTATTTGAAATTATGAAATTAAGTTTTTTTTTTATAAATAAATTATATAAATATTTTAATATTTTTTAATTAAATATACATTATTTTTAATTTAAATGAAATTATGGTATATATATATGTTGAAGGGTGTTTTTTTGTGAGTCTTCCTTTCATGATCAGTCTTTGAAACAATCTAGCTTAAAAATACAAAGGAACAGTTTTACATATGTTTCTCTAGTTATTTTTAGGAGAAAAAGCAAAACAACTCTATAACTACCATGCACTATGCACACACAATCTTCTGTGATATATACACATAAACAGCAAAAGAAATACTCATAGTCATGACATCCCACATATAGCACTTACCTCAACCTGTCACACTTTCTTTAATCCATCAAGAGATTGCTCCAGTTTCTCAATTAAAGATAGCCGTGTTAAATATGTCTTTGGCCTTTCTTCCAAGGTTTCAACATAGACTCATGTTTTGTGGGCCCCATGGAATGTGAGACCTCCAAAAAAACAGTGTTTGAAGCTCTGGCAACTTTCCCCAGCTCCCATTGTAACCCCTGAAAAAGAAACCTTACCATACATTTTCAAAGCTCCTGGAACACTGGAAAAAATTTATTGCCTCATAGATATTTTTGAATAAAAATTTATAGATTAAAATTCCGGAAAAAATAATAGTAAAATTATCTCACAAACAGAGACAAAAGATGTAGTTATTCGTCCCCTTCTTGGATTATTGGAGGGATGCGATGCGAGGAGTTTCCTTATTGCACAAACAAAAACAAAATAGGTAGTTATTCGCGCACTTCTTTGATTATTGGAAGGTTGAGACGATGTGTAATTATTGACCCAAACCCCAAACTCTCGGCGTAGTGAGACGGGATGGAGGCATGGCGGAGATGGGGCGTCGAACACATTATTCGTCCACTTCTGTAATTATTGGAAGGATGAGAGGAGGTGTAATTCTTGAAGGAGACCGCTGAAGACGAAGTGGTGTACTTATTCGTCCGCTTCTGTGATTTTTGGAAGGAGTAGGTTTAATTCTCCACGGATTCCAAAGCTTCCGCGAAGTTTTCTGCGTGGTGAAGAAAACTGTACAGAGGTGGCCTAAATGTAACCATTCGTTTCGTATCTTACCATAGGAAGAGGTGTAATTACCACATCTCCATTAATAAATCTGATAGGCCATAAAAGTTTATCAACCATATTCATAAATATATAAATCTGATAGGTCATAAAAGTATATCAACAATATTCATAAATATAATTATGGTAAATATATTAATAATTATTAAATATCTGAGAATAATTTAATATTAATATATATATATATATATATATATATATATATATAAATATAAAATATTATATTATATTATAAATAGAATTATAATAATCAATATTATTATATTATAATATTAGTATTAGTATTAGGTTTTGGGTATTCGTACTTGGTTTAATATTGGGTTTTAGTATATGGTTTTAATATTGTGTTTTAATATTTGGATTTTAATATAAATAAAAATAAGTAAAGGTTCAGCGAAATAAGTAAGTTTTAATTAATATTGAAATTTTATTATTAAATTCAATATTATAAATTTTAGTATTACAAATTCGAGATCCTCGCGTGGGTATTAGTACTTGGTTTTAATGTTGGGTTTTAATATAGGGTTTCAATATTAGATTTTTAATATTGTATTTTAATATTTGAATAGTAATATAAGTAAGAATAAGTTAAGATTCAACTAAATGAATAAGTTTCAATTAATACTGAAATTTTAATATTAAACTTAATATTATAAATTATAATATTACAAATTCAAGATTAATATTAGAGTCACAATTATTATTATAAACAACAATATTAATATTATAAACTAGTTGTCAAGTCCCATTAGCACGACCAGTTGAGGATGGCCTTGTTGGCAATGGATAGAACCTTAACCCCATGGACGTTGTTTCGTCTGTGCTAGGAGAAGGAGACATGCAAAAATACAGTCAACAATTTAGAGTAAGTAAAATATAATAATAAAATAAAACAACATGAGAAAGAGACATGCAAAAATCCAGTCAACAATTTAGAGTAAGTAAAATATAATAATAAAATAAAACAACCTTATGCTCAACCCCATAGTCCACAAGATCCCTAGTTCTGTGGAATGTTTTACATAGAACCAGCTAGGAGATCCTTCCAATCCCAGCTTAAAAAACACATGGTTGACGCCTATATAATTGTATATCCAAATCCACCATGACCAATTGGGATATCCTTCCAATCCCAACTTAAAAAACACATGTCTAACACCTACATAATTGTATATCAGAATCCACCATTACTGAATACTCCCACAAAGCTAAACTCCATATTTATTTTGATAACACCTACATAATTGTATATCAAAATCCACCATTACTTAATACTCCCATAAAACTAAAGTCCATATTTATTTTGATAAAATATTAATCTGTGCTCCTTTTCATTCAAACTAAGTCATTAGGTAAGCCCTTGAAATCCAAACCACCTTGACAACTTTAACCCATATAAATTAATCCAGTCTTCGAAACGTATTATCCATTTTTTGTCTTCTAGACCTTGTCATTCAAGCCCTATTCTCTGATGATTGTAACCCTTCCCCTCACCTTTGCTCCATTCCCTTTAAATCATTTTATTTCTTTATGATTTTTACTTATTATTCCTAAAAGAATTAATACTATCTTAATCCTAATTAATTTAATATTTTCCTTAATAAAATTCAAATTTAAAATGACCTGTAGCCCTATATTAATCATAAATTCATTCTATCCATAATATTCCTTCTTTATTTGACTCCCTCTTAATGTGATTTATGCTTTCTTAACCTATTTAATTTTAATCGTTATTAATTTTTATTCACACCATTATCATACGAATTACTCTTTAAAGAAGTATGTTTTAATGCTTTTAATTCAATTATTAATTATCCACTATAAACTCCCTTTAACCAAATCTATTAATTTTTATTATTCTATTTTTCCTTTCCAATATTTTATTTACATAATTAACTATGGTAAATTATTCTTTTAGTTTTTAAATTTGAACTCGATTCATTTTCACATGTAACCTTTTGATTTTATTTATTTAGTTTAAAGAAATTGTTTTGTCTTATTTTATTAATATTTTTGTATTTTATTATATCAATTTATTATTTTATTAATAACATTTTTATATTTTAAATTATATAATTAATTCTCATTTCTTTAATATTATTTTTTGATCTAATTTATTATTTTTTATTATTATATTAGCATAGACCATTCTAAATTATTGGTTTGCAATTTCAATTTATCTATTTTGTCTTAAAATATTTTTATTTTATTAATTTATTTACATTAAATTTTTATTTTATTTTATTATTTTATTTTTATTTTTCTTCGTAAATACTAATTCTATTAGAAAAGGAGAAAAAATATATACAATGAAGTCAATACCTCAGAGGAGGCCGAGGCCATTTCTCAACCAGAAACTCAGAGACATTACAGTTCAGGCTTTCTGCCAAATTTACAGTACAGACTTCAAAATTTTGTATTTCGTCCCTGACACATTGAAATATATTACCAGGACTGATTTCGTCATGCACTTCATTGACCCAAAAAGCAGAAAAGCAACTAGCATAGCCATATTTATAACAAAAGGTAGAACCTATATTGGCAGTTGCCACTACCTGTAGCAAGAGTATGAACCAGACAGAGACACCTAACCTCAGAATCAACGACACAAAACCAAAATTGCATAGCATATAGTCAAGAAGGCCACCCGACAGATAGGAGACATGTTTGATCTGCATGCTTTGGTGAATCTGGCGTGTCCCTGTCCACCTGGCTGGAAGAAGCTACCCAGGTAACGAAACCGCTTTCATCATATGCCACTGCGCCACCATCAGGAGTGGTCACCAGATTTAAAATACCAACTGCCCTTTGAGACGGCCCACAGGCCAGAATATCGCTCTGAGTCGGATCCACTGGCTGCTGAGGCACTTCCGAGACAGGGGCATCCTCTTGCATGTTATCCGCGTGGAACACCATCCTTGTCATGTCCCCTTGAAGAACACTATCTTCCTGAGAGTGGGTGGAGGTAGTGTGAGCCGAGCTGACCTGGTTGCTTTCCTCCTCCGCGAGAATTAAGGTAATACTTGCTGTCAATACAGGCCTGTTGAGCCGACTTTGAAAAGTAAACTTGGCGGTCTGGAATGAATTATTCGGGATAGGCCTAGCTTGATCCAGAGGCGGAGAAGAAGGGGAAGCTGAGGCGATAGGGACAACATTCTGTGGAACAGAGCGAGAAGGGCGGCCTCTATTCCCTGTATGGCTACCTCGACGTGGAATTCCTCGGCCGCGAGGCATACTCAAAGGCGCAAATGGGCCGAGAGAGAGATTGAGGCAAAGCAAGCCGAAAGCAGTAGGACCGCAGAGTGTTTCAGGGAGCTTCCAAATCCAGGCGAGCAGCCAGATGCAAAAGACCAAGCAGGGGTGCTGAAGTGGTTCTGCTCCGCAATAAAAAGAGCCTGTAGCTGAGCCAGATGCATTGAGCAAATCCATGCCAATAAGCCAACCTGTTTGCAGATCAACCATGCTCACATTAATGTCAGACATCATTCGAGACTGCTCCATATTAAGTTCACCTGCCCTTAACTTAATTTGCCATCCTACGACGCGTATCATATGGACCATCCGGCTGCCATTTGCCAGGCCAGCTTCCTGAATTGTGCGACACGTCATTGATAACTGTTAATGCCACCCGCATCCGGGTTTTTTATTATTTTATTTTACTTACTCTAATCTAACTCATTTTTCCTAAATTATTAATTAATATAATTTTAACATTTTCATTTTTCTCACATTTCCTAATAGTCATATATTTTTCTATCAGTCATATCCTCTCTATACTTAATCCTGTTCTTGTACACTTTGCATCAGCATTCTTATTTTTTTTCAAGTTAAGTGTTTTCCCGAAACATCAGACACCTCAATGAGAACACATAGTATTCCAGAAAAATCTCTCAACATCAAAATGTTAACTGTGAAAATCTTCATGCAATTTTTTTTTTTGTTTTTACATAATATTTATCTTAACATGTGATTGAATTAGAAAATACTACTAACTTTATGTAAATGATAAAGAAATAATTTTTTTTTGAAACTTAGAACATATACATCTATTTACCCCAATGGGGGTGAATGAATGCGTTGAATTGAATGAGGAGGGTGGGGGTTAGTTAATCCCACAAACCGATATGACAACTCATGATGAGCTAGAAAGAAAGGTGGAGGGAGGGGCATCTGACACCCAAAAATTTCGAGTAGAAAGTTTGGCTATTTATATTTCGGATGGTGGCTTACCTCCGACAAGTAGTCCATCTTCTTATGCCAAAAATTGGAAGTTGGTGACAGGAACATTGTGTATGCACATGCCTCCAACCTGTGCATGCATGTTATCTTAAGCATTGTATGGAGGAAAGTGCATGTTGTATGGTGGATTGGTTCTCTTGGTGAGTTCGAGACGCTGAGTTGCAGAGTTTGAGACCCTAGTGAATGGTGGGGTGAATCATTTCTTGGAGGTTGAGTTGTCGAGGTGCAATGTGGATATCTTAAGTGCGATCCTGCTATGGATACCCTAAGGGTGGAATAATTTCTTCAGATTTTTCTGGGAAGTATCATTGCACTCTATCCTCTCTCTAGTAATCCCAAGGTTTTTGGCTATTCTAGGGTGGTGGCCGTCAAATGCTTCTATGTTTTGTCTATTATGCACTTATGGATATCATAGGATTTTTAGTAGTTTCATGTGGGGCATGTTGTTGATTTTCACTTGCTGGTTTCCTTGAGTTTAAGTGTGGGAATCTGAGAAACTGTGTCTTTGACTCCCACTCGAGAACGTATAATTCTCTAGTTGTGTCCTTGTGGTGTTTGGGGTTCCTGAGGTATGCAGGTCCTATACCACTATGGTAGGGTTGTGCTGCATGGGATGGGTTTGAAGGTTCTAAGCAGTGCATGGAAGTTTCCCTAGTAAATTAAGGTGTCTAGGGGGTGGTATTTAACTGATCTTGGTGTTTGAGACCCTCTAAAGGAATGTTTCATCAAAGAGGGCGAGCTTGGCATGGAGGGGTTCTCAATGGGGAACTGGCGGGTTGCAGTTGCAAGATGGATGTAGTAGACAATGATTAAATGTGTGGACATGGGTTTTGAAGTTGAATTGGAATAAGAAAATTTACCAACACCTATTATTGTGAGTGAGCCTCCTGCTTTGGAGTCAATGGAAAGAAAATTGCAGAATGTAACTGCACTCCTGGTGAAAATAGGGTAACAAATATATGATGACCAGAATGAGGTAATCACCTTCATGAATGCCTTACAAAATTATAAATGGGAAATGTTGGACATGAGGATTCAAAGGCATATTCATGAAAGGCTGGACCTAATTGAAGGCATGATCGATCAACTAGAGTTTCATGTACATGGGGGCCCTAAACCCCCAGACCATCTTAACATCAAACAAGCTCCAACTCCTCCCCATAATCAATGATAATGACTGGCTATATATGTATTCCTTTTGTATTTTGGAGACTTTGCGTGTTCTTTATAGGGACTCGCTATAGTTTTTGGCAGTTGGATATCAGTTTTCATTTATCTCTCCTAGGCAACAAATCTAGTTAGAATGAGTTAGAGAGAGAAGGGTGTTTCTTCAAAATCTTATGTAATATTTCGGCGAATTAATAGAATGTGTTTGATAAGAAAAAAATAAAAAAAATTAGACATCTATTTATATAAAAAAATTGCATTTTATTAAAGGAAAAAAAAACAAATTGATAAAAGCTATTAAATTTAGTAGTGAAAGATGCAATAGACTTTTATGTAGAAATTCTTAAGGTGTGTAAGAGATTGACAATTTTGAGTTTCTATTATCATGACAATGTCAAAAACATGATTTTGTTAAAACCAACTTAGATCCATCTAACATTGGATCTATCATGCGCTAAGAGGGATCAAATCCCTCGAGGTGAAAACCTTCTTTTTGGAATGTACAACTTGAGGAAAGGTTTTCTCCTCATGGGATTTGATCCCTCTCGACACATGATAGATCCAATATTAGATGGATATAAGTTGGTTCCAGTTGAAAGCAATAGGATCACATTTTTAGATTATCATTATTATGTATATGTTTGAGATTAACTTCGAAATTCACATTATGTTTTCTTTGCTTGGCATGACCATATCATTCTCTTCTTTAATTTAGTTTGTGTTGCTTTTCTTGAATTGTTTTTACATCTTTATTTGAATGCTTTGAGTGGTTTGTCTACTTACGTGTTTGGATTTAGATAGTAGTGTTTGTGGATGTTACAATTGTTATATTATATTTTTATATGTGTATGTAATAGTCTATTAATAATTAGTTGGCGATGAAGAAAAGAGTCAATCCTTTTAATAGTGTGCAAGAGGATTGATGATATACACCAGTTTGATTTAATTTTAGGTATCATTCTAATAGTGTCCCTCTAGGTATTACTAAATATTTCTTGGTGAGTAGTTTTAATAATTTACTGTGTTACTCTTGGAATAATTTGTTTCTTTGTTAATGTTTGAAATTATTTATTTCCTTCAAGAATATTTTGATGATTCTATTTTATCTATAGCCTATTTTGCAAAGTGAAGAAATAACGTGTTTTTTAATTTTCTTTTTAATGAGTGGCCAGATTTATAAAATCTTTACATCCAAACAATTATCACATCTCTTTCAAGAATATTTTGATTTGATTTGATCGTTTATAAATATATCTTTTCCTCTTATAGATATTTTGAATACATTGTTGTACGCAATTATCTGTTAGTAATTTTGAATATATGTAATTGTCTTTTAGTAATTAGTTGACGATGAAGAAGGGAGACGATCTTGTCAAGGATTAATTTTGACTTTGCAAGAGGATTGGTTCTTCACATCTAATTCATTTTAATTCTAGGTATCAAAACTTTTGATAGTGAATTGATTCTTAATATTGTCTCTTTAGCTATTGCTAGATATACCTTGTTTTTTTTTTAGTAATCTATAACCCCAATGTTAACTTCAAATGCATCTAATGCAAGCAACATAGTTACTGATCAAAAGATAAAATTACCTAGTACCCATTTTTTTGAGGTAGCAAAAAATCACCTTATTCTTAAAAGTGGTGATTCAGAATAGACCTTTTTTTAGGAGCCTATTTTTGGCACTTTAAAATTTCTCATGAACGTTTTTTTTAAATGTAAGTGATTTTCATGCTGGTTTTGAAAAGTGTTGATGCAACATCAACCCCTTTTTTTTCTGGAGCATACTTTTAACACTTTAAATTTTGTATCAAGTATGAACATTTCTTTTAAATGTTAGCGATTTTTATATTGATTTTGAAAAGGGTTGATGCAACATCAACCCCTTATTTTAGAGGGCTTATTTTTGACACTTTAAATTTTCTAATGTATTGAGTGTGGATAATTTTTTTTTTTTAAATGCTTGTGATTTTCATGGGAATTTTGAAAATCGTCATCTTTTTAAGGCATATTTTTTACACTTAAAATTTCCTTTTGTCCCAAGTATGCACAATTGTTTTTTAAATGTTGATTATTTAACAATTGTTCAAGTTATCCTATGATTATTCTGGTTTTTCATCCTAAAATGTTTTTTTTTTAAGGGATTTGCAAATATGTGCCTTTTCTTTTTCTTTTTTGTAATGTTTTTTTTATAATGAAATTTTAATTATTTTTGAAAAAAAAATCATGTCATTAATATTTTGAGATTAATATTTTTTCAAAAACATATATATAGTTAATAAATATTTTAATATACTAAAAATAGTTGTTACTAAAATAGACTATATATATATATATATATATATATATATTTAAATTAACTCAAAAATATAAAAGTTCTTAAAAAATATTTAAAAAATAAACACGTAAAAAAATAAAAAAATCTCAAAACTGTTTTTTTAAATGAATAAATAAAAAATAAAAAATGATTAAAAAATTCAAAATTTAAAAGAAAATGAGTTAAGAATTTTTTTTTTTAATTATTATAATAAAACATTGTAAAAAAATATAAAATATAAATATTATTAAAAAAACAATAAAAAAAATTATTTAAAAAACTACTTAATCTTTTTTAATTTAAAAATATTTAAAATTTAAAAAAATGAATAAAATTTGAAAAAATAAAAAAATTTAAAAAATAAAAATTTAAAACAAAGAATTAATAAAAATTTAAAAATATGAAAAATTAAAATTTAATGAAATATAATTAGAAATCAACATTCACGCTGAAATAAATGCATCTAGTGCAATAAATCAAATAGGATTAGAAATCATTATCTACACTAAAATAAATGCATCTAGTGCAAGAAATCTTGTCCCCTCTCTACCCCCTCCATCTAATCTTGAAAAATATTTTTAATAATTTACAACCTAAAGATTAATGACATCTAATCCATCTAATGCAATCAATCAAACAAGATTAGAAAACATCTACACTGAAATCATTGCATCTAATGTAAGTTGATATGAAGTTATCATATGTTAAAACTGATGTAGAATTGATTATGCCACTAATGAATAAAATGTTAACTGAAAGTGCTGAAATCGTCAGAACTGCTTGAGAAGAAGACTTTACAAAAGTTGATGAAATATAAGTACGATGCAAAACATAAGTGAAAACAACAAAAACACAGCGATACTAGACAGAAAAATTGATTACGGAGTTTGTCCCTGATGGACTATGTCTCTGGGTCTGCTTTCAAGATAAACGATCGCTTTATTAGGATTGAAATGAGGAGGTAGATTATACAGCAATTTGACCGAACTGAATGTTCATGTAAGCACTTCTATTCAGTGTCATGAGAAATATCTCTAAACGAGCTTTCCAATGCCTATCATAGTTCCCAATTCTGACTCTGGATGCTCCTGTTACACTAAAAACAAAAACGACTATAACCTCCAGAACCTGCATACAAAAACCCAAAACCACTCTCCCTCACTTCAATGAGAAAAGTGCCTCTTAAAACCCACTAGGTGTATTTGAACTCCTTCGACTGAGTTTAGGAATGCATTTGATCTAATTTGGGTTCTTTAGCCTCGGTCCATCCATGTCTTGACACCTTAGGAACACTTTACAAGGTCATCGCATTAGTTTAGAACAAAACTAATAACAAAAACCCATAAATAAACCTTATAATAAAGTCGAAACCGCTGGCTTATTGCTGACGAGACGGAGGAGGTTGATCGCCCATGTGAATAGGTTGCTGTCTAACCACAACCTGCCAGCGGGTGGTCTAAATCCAGCAGTTCCGCTAACAATGCTCCGGCAGTTTTGCATCTCCGTTCACATGTCACTTGGTTTTAGACCCCGATCTGGTTACCTCCAAATGCTAACCCCGACGGCTTATCTGACTTATCACATAACATAGCTCCCAACGCGGTCACGGTTAGGAGGTTTCCTGCTGCGGCTAACATTTCGCATGTTCACATGTCCCTATGGTCTCACTGTGGTCTCCTCCGTGGTTAGGGATTGATAAATGTAATTTATAATGTTTTAATATGAAATACAAAGGCCGAGAGGTTAACAACTTAGGCTTTATGTGCTTTTATGTCATAGTTTTGTAATGTAATGAGGTCCGATAGGTATATGATTAGGGTTAGGTTCTTAGGACTTTAGGGTTGGGCCTTCTAATATATGGATTTAGGGTTTTGAACTTAGTTTTTGGAATGTAAAATGGTCCATTAGGTTATTAGACTTAGGGTTATGCATTGTGTCTTAGGTGTTCAGTTGATGTGTTAGGTCTTAGGTCTTTAGAAATAGGTTCTATGGTTTAGGTTTAGGATCCAACATTTAGAATAGGTGTATTGTAATGTCGTAAAACCAGAAACCATCACCATGTTAGAAGAACTTGAAGAAGGTTGTGACGACCATGAATACCACATCAACCACCTACATCAAATTGTCACAAAGTGACATTTGCGACAAACATCATATGACAATGAACCCATATCAAAACCACTGCAATGGATGACACACCCATGTCAATGATTAACCCTAGTGGAACTAACGATGAACACTTGTCGACAACCAAATACAAAACCAGCACCATGAAAACCATTAACATCACTTGAACAACCTGAAACATAAACAACATTGTCGAAGCCGATGACACTGAACTGAATGCTGCTGACGACACTGAAACTGTGTAACTGATCTGACGAGATCCTCCTAGATCAATCCTCTCCACTTGAAAGCTTTTGGACCACAAAATTTTGACTAAACAGATAAGCGATGAGGGTAGAGCTCCCTCACTTTCCACCTTGCCCTGATGATGTACCAATACATTCAATCAATCACATGCAAGTGATGACCTCGATGACGTTGATCTTGGCACATTTTTAATCGATGACCTGTTCCATCCGTTTGCAACATGTACAACTTGCGATGATGGGCAAAAAACCTGTTATGAACATGGTAATTGAGTTCTTTCCATGAAATACCATGAGTTAGTGATTGATAATCATCTTTGAAAACAGTCTCTATAGGATATTGTTCAATACCATTGACATGTATTAACAATATATATTGCGGAATGACAGAGACAATCAAAGACATTTTCAACATCAAACCAGCTACTTGACTTGTGATACTTTCTTGATTCCTGATTACTAAGTGAACTTGCTGCAATAAACCCATCAAACTGTAATTTGAAAACTGCTGCAACTTAGTTTGGTTCTGAAAGTATTGAATTAGTTGTTGATTTGCTTGAATCACTATTTCTTGATTTATTAAATGAGGCTTCCATTTATTACCACTTTCCCTTGATGCATAAGTTTCCCTTAGACACTTTGAAACCACTTTAGAAAATGCTTTAATATGAAAACAAATAGGCTTCCTTTCCACCTGAAAAGAGGCTTCCAAACTCTTTGAAACATGAATTGGTGACACAATACAAGAGAATTTTAACACTGACTTTCCCCAATATTGACCTGCATCCCTGTAAGTGTTAATTTCCAAACTTGGACTAAATTGATTCATTCTAATATTAGGAAGAGGAGCTTTAGGTAAAAATTGTAATTCATGTTATATTCCTTGCTTATGAGTAATATGTTTGGTTTCTTTAAATAGAATTGGAAAAGTTTCTACCTCTTCGATCAAACTATCTTTAAGCTGAGACTCATAACCTGAAAAAACATCATGTCGATTCTTATGTTGTTCTTTTACACACATGATTACAAATATTTTATTTAAACTTATTAATCACTTCATCTGATTAGCAACAATATTCAAGTGATTTTTGTTTTGATGTTCCCCGACAATAAATTCAACCCGATCTTTCTTAAGGCGATATTTATGCTCTCTTTTGTAAAATACTGCATCATAATCATAAAGATAAGGGCTTCCTAAGACAACTCCACATATGTCTACTGGAACCACATCTAATTCCACTTCATCATGTTATTAGCTGTAATGGAAATTCTTAATTGACATTGTTTGGTGACTTTTATCTTAGTTGGTTTATTTAGCCATCCTAATGGTTAAGGTCTTGGATGATTCCGTGTTTCCAAACCCAAATTTTTAACTTAATATTCAGACATTAAATTTTCCTGTGATCCACTATCAAACATTGTATCTATCTTTGTGTGCTTAGAATTTATTCTTATGTTAAACAATTCAACTCTTTTATCCTCATTTGAAGGGTTTATGTTTGCTGAAGATGCAATAGTTTTCGAACTTGAACCAGTGTCAGAAGTTTTACCTGTCGTAACCATAGTAGTTATCCTCCTTTCATCACCTGAATCTGAACCTAGATCTTGCTGGATTGCTGCAATTGCCTTCTTTTCATCCTTCTCCTTAAGGAACTTTTTGGGCTTAAGTTCTAGATGAAGTTTCCAACACTTAGATTCATCATGACCGATTCTCTGGCAATGAGAACAAGTAGGTCTTTCTTTCTGAGCTATCGCTGATTTCTTTCTCTTCGAATTGTTCTTCCCTTAAATACTGTCATTGAAATCTTTGATTTCCAACTCTTTGGATGAATGCGATGAAAACTTGAATGGTCTGCCACCTGATTCAATATGTATGGCATCAACACACACTTCATCAAAATAATCACGATTAAACATCAATAATGTACACTGCAAATATGAATGTAAACTGCCGATGTATTTTAATAAAGTTTCACGTGTATCCAAAGAAATACCAAGTGCCAATGCTTTCTTTCTGAACTCCTGAGTAAACTCCTAAACACTCTGCCCTTTACCTTGCCTCAAATTTTTCCAATCAATAACAACTTGTTGCATGTATCCCAAAGGATAGAATTGTTTCCTAAGAGATTTTAAAAACTTAGACCATGAAGAGATGACTTTTCCTTTACGCTTTACATCTTTCTGAGTTTTAATTTCCCACCGGATTAAAGTTTTTCCCCCCATTCTAAGTGTAGCTAACTAAATTTTCATTTTATCATCAGAAATGTTCTGAATATGACAATACACTTCTAACTGCTTAATCTATTTATCTAGATTTTCAAGATTCATTTCACCATCATAAATAGGTAATTCAAATTTTACGTCAAGTTTCAAAAGACATGTTTTCTTAGGTTTCTTTTCTGTTTCAGATTCTGCACTGGAAGAAGAAGAAGAAGATGATGATGATGGAGATTATGGAGGTGAAGGTGGTTTATCAGCCTTGCCTTTAACTTTGTCCTTTCTCAATGTCTTTGAAGAAGAAGTTGCATCTCTGACCTTCTTGTCTTCATAAAGTTATCCCAACATCTACTGCGTAGTTAAGAATGATTGTTGAAACTATTGATCACTCATCTTAGTTTCAGTATTTTCACCTGCATCAAATCCTGACATGGTCGACCTATGAACGACTCGTAACTTTCCAATCTTTGGATCAATCTGCTCAAGGATTCCTTCTCCACATTGCGAATTTGACCTAGTTAACATTCAATGGCAAATTATGCAAACGCAACCTACTTTGATACCAAATTATATCATATGAAATGATCATATGTTAAAACCGATGTAGAATTGATTATGCCATTAATGAATAGAATGTTAACTGAAAGTGCTAAAATCGTGAGAACTACTTGAGAAGAAGACATTACGACAATTGATAAAACATAAGTACAATACAAAACAAAAGTGAAAATAGAAAAAACACAATGATACTAGACAACAAAATTGATTACAGAGTTTGTCCCTAATGGTCTACATCTCTGGGTCCACTTTCGAGATGGGCGACTGCTTTATTAGGATTGAAACGAAGAGGTCAATTACACAGAAATTTGACCGAACTGAATGTACATCCAGACAATTTTTTTTACTCTCATTAGAAAGCTCTCTGAACCAGATTTCGAACACCTATCATAGTTCCCAATTCCGACACCAGATGCTCCTGTTACACTGAAAACAAAAACGATTATAACCTCCAGAACCTGCATACAAAAACCCAAAACCACTCTCTCTTCACTTCAATGAGAAAACTACCTTTTAAAACCCACCAAGTGCATTCAAACTCCTTCCACCAAGTTTAGGAATGCATTTGATCTAATTTGGGTTCTTGGGCCTCGGTCCATCGATGTCTTGACACCTTAAGAACACCTTACAAGGTCATCGCATTAGTTTAGAACAAAACTAACAACAAAAACCCATAAATAAACCTTATAATAAAGTCGAAATTGCTAGCGACTTGCTGTCTGGGTGGAGGAGGTCGACCGCCCATGTGAATAGGTTGCGATCTAACCACAGTCTGCTAGAGGGTGGTCTATGTTCGGCAGTTCCGGAAACAATGCTCCGATGGTTTTTCATCTCCATTCACATGTCATGCGGTTTTAGACCTCGATGCGGTTAACTCCAAATGCTAACGACAACGGCTTCTTTTTCTGATCACATAACATAGCTCCCGACGCGGTCATGGTTAGGAGGTTTCCTGCTACGGTTAACATTTCGCTTGTTCACATGTCCCTATGGTCCCACTGTGGTCTTATCCATGATTTGGGACTGATAAATGTAATTTATACTATTTTAATATGAAATACAAAGGCCGAGAGGTTAACAACTTAGGTTTTATGTGTTTTTATGTCATAGTTTTGTAATGTAGTGAGGTTCGATAGGTATAGGATTAGGGTTAGGTTCTTAGGACTTTAGGGTTAGGCCTTTTAATGTATTGATTTAGGGTTTTGAACATAGTTTTTGGAATGTAACATGGTCCATTAGGTTATTAAACTTAGGGTTATGCATTATGTCTTAGGTGTTAGGCTGATGTGTTAGGTCTTAGGTCTTTAGAGATAGGTTCTAGGGTTTAGCTTTAGGATCCAACATTTAGAATAGGTTTATTATAATGTTGTAAAACCAGAAACCATCACCATGTCAGAAGAACCTGAAGAAGGCCGTGATGACCATGAATACCACACCAACCACTTACGTCAAATTGTCACAAAGTGACATTTGCGACAAACATCATATGGCGACGAACCCATATCAAAATCCCTACAACGGACGAGACACCCATGTCAATGGTCAAACCTGGTGGAACTGACGATGAACACTTGTTGACAACGAGATACAAAACCATCACCATGAAAACCATTAACATCACCCGAAAAAGCTGAACCATAAACAACATTGTCGCAGCCGACGACACTGAACTGAATGTTGATGATGACACTGAAACTGTGTAAATAATCTGACGAGATCCTCCTAGATCACAAGCAATCAAATAAACCTAGACATCAAAATCTACACTAAAATCCACGCATCTAGTGCAAGCAATCGAATATAATTATAAATTAGCATCTACGCTGAAATCAATGCATCTAGTTTAAGCAATCAAATAGAGTTAAAAAAATACCATCTAAAGTGAAATCAATGCGTCTAGAGCAAGAAATCAAACATGATTATAAATCATCATCTACACTAAAATTAATGTATATATTGAAAGCAATCAAATAGGATTACAAATCATCATTTACACTAAAATCAATGAATCTAGTGCAAGAAATATTCTTCCCTCTCTCACCCTTCAATGTATATCTATATCTCCCTCCATCTGTCCTTCTTTGTCTCTCTATCGCATTCCTCGAAACACACACACAGTCTCTCTCTCTCCATATCTATCTATCTCTCCCTCCCTCTCTCCCTCTCTCCCTCTCTCTATCTCTCTCTTCCCCCCTCTCTTCACCTCCCATCTATATCTCTATCTCCCTCTGCCTCTGCCTCTTCTTTGTCTGTATATATCACCCCCAAAACATACAAACTCGTTCTCCATATCTATCTATCTGTAAGATCCCCATTATTTTAGAAACAATGTATTTTTATATGTCATTATTATTAGTATGTTTGAATAATGAACTATGACGAACCGATCATTAAGAAAAGTTGATGTAATAAATAAATAAATTTATAGAATAAAGTTGGGGATTATGGAGACATAAACACTCGAGTAAAATATGTTTGGCCAAATCTGAAAGTAAATCAAATTTGAATTAAAATTCCTATATATATATATATATATATATATATATATATATATATATATATATATATATATATATATATATATATATATATATATATATATATATATATATATGAACTCGATGGGAGATAAATACTGAGAAGAGTAATGTAGGAGATAAAAGTAGTATTTTTAGGAAAAAAACTAAAGAAAAACCTAGGCTAAAGGGGAAACAAATCCCTAGAAGGCAGGATGGTCCCCAGCAAAAAATTGTGGGAAGAATAATTTTAAAAAGACATTATTGGGAACCAGTAGAGATTATTGAGTTCCAAAAAAAGCATCCTAGCTCAGGGGGGATCAGAGGTTGGTTTATGGTTGGGTGGATCAGTGTGGTCTCTGACACAATTTCCATATCGATTTGTTGGTTGGAGATTTATTTATACCGTTATTTGGTTATTTTGACATTATGCAGTCTATACACTTAAGTATATTGTAATTCTTATGTAACATAATGTAATATTAATTTATTGAATTGGTAATAATCTCTATGAGTACTGTTATAATGCATGTAACATAGATTGAAACCTTACTGTTATGTTAGAGTAGTTATTGTGCAAAATTTTATACAAGTCAATTCTGTTATTATATGCACCATCAAGTAAAAAAAATGGAGATTTTGTTTTACATCTGATCACAATAATTACAGATCAACGAATTATAGGGATGAGACTGCATGCATGGCTGCACATGCACAGATAAGATGAGGGAGATAATTAATAAGGGGGGTTATCCTTTACTGCTATGAGATTCGTCGATGGGAGGATATAGTAGAGTTTCATAGCTGGAAGTTCAAATCACCCAACATTTTTTTGGTCTTGAGCAAGATATGGCTTGAAGCATATGACTCCAGGATAGAGTTTCCATAGGATAACACACTCCTGTATCTACATCCACAGAGAGATAACCTTTTCAAGAATAAGTAAATATAGCAATAAGCTCGGCAACAATTATGTTACCAACAATTCACCAAATAGAGTAATAATTGAATCCCAGACCATGCCCATGGAAGATTTGCGTCACACTCCAATCAAACAGTGATAGAAAAGAAAGTAGCAAAAGGAATGCCTTAGAATTGGGAATATTCAGTAGAACTGTTTGTTGCAACGAAAAACATTAAAACATATTTTGTACACTAAATTAAGAGTTATTGCAACTAGTTAATCGTTTATTAAGAAATTATTCAAATATTCTCTCATAGCCAGAAAAATACTTTCTTTACCATATGTGTGCATTTTAACCAGTATAATTGCTCAAAAAGAACCACAAAATGAGTGGAGAATGCAAACTAGCCTACAAGATTAATTAACCTGATAACTGAATGATAAGCAAAATACTCTAACATTGTTAACCACAACCTAAATGTCAGCCAGAAGTATTCGATAATAGATATAATAGTAGAGAGCTAAATTTCACTCTAAGTCATTTAAATATAATCGTAATGTCATAATATTGTAAGTTACTCTCATACATGGATTTAGGAAATGGTACATCCATAAGTGAGGGTTCTATAGGAATGTGAAAGGAAAACAAAATCAAACGATTGACGTTTAATAACAAGTTCTTCACAAACTTTAGCCTTATCATAAGGAGGCTTGTTTAAAATTAAAATGAAATAGAGAAGTCTAAAGACCCTTGAAACATGGTATAATATTGATGGTGCCCCAAAAATAGACAAATCTTAGATCCAAGAGTGCATCTTACATTAAAATAATAATAAAAAAACACTAAGGAAACTAGTAACCGTAATAAAAACACCAATCCCCAATTTCCAATTGGTAGTAAGGTGTCTTGATCAGGAGGGGGATCTGTGATAATGAACCAACCTGGAGGGATCTAAGTACCATATTAGTATGTGAGTAAACATGATAAACTTCGCCTTGGTTTGGGGAAAGGAATGGCGGAGTACGTGCACTAGTTCAAAATTAAGGACAAAGGAGTTAGAAAGTAATAATAATGACCAGATATAACTAATAAGAAGTAAAGCCTTAGCCACAATAACATAAATTTAGGAAGTATATCTATGCTTGTATAATGGGGGCTCAACAAATATTTTGTGAATATGGTTGAACCTGCATAACAAACAGAATAGGAAGACCACCAATGTGAAGAACAAACTTGTGGGTATATGAAGGTATTAATTACCGGGAAAGTTGTGGATGGAGGGGAGAATTCACCATGGTTTCAGAGTAATGAGAGTGGTTACGAGTGGGAGTCCTGAATCCCCATGCTATCGTTTAAGTAACTTGTACACCCGATATCTGCACGGACAAAGGTCGATTCAACATTGCACATAGACGTTAATACATAAACATTGACCTGAAAATCTAAGTAAGAGTTTACCTGGATGAGTGAGAAGGACCTGTAGATTCTCATTGTTTTCTCTGTTAGACTTGCTATGGTAAGGATGAACAGGTACTGATGATAGGTCGGGTGGGTCGCAAATTTTCTAAAAAAAAGTAAAAAAAAAATCACTGTGATTGGGTGTGGGTTCGATTGTAGTTAGCGGTAACAATAATAGTTAGTGAGCAGTGTAGCAACAACCACAGTCGTTGGACAAATCATCAAGCCAAATGAGGCATAGCGAACAAGGTGGAAGGATAGGGTTTGAGTGTTGCGAGGGCACTGTTGATGTGAGACCATAGATTTGGGTTGTTGATGTCCTATCGACTTGGTAGGGATGGAGGCCATGTGCCCTAATACTGGTTCCGTGTGCTAAGGCACATGGAACAAACTAGTAGAAGGAGGTGTATAATGGAGGAAAATTGTAATGCAGAGTGAGGTCTAATTAAGGCCTGGGAGGCAATATCATAATGAGCCTCATTATATCTAAACCATGTGATAGGCATGACAAAACCCCAACCAAATATAACCTGGCGTATTAATGCAATCACCTATGGGTACATGAAACATGAATGTAATGAAAAGGGCTTGATGATTGAGGTAACTAGGTGGAAACTCGAGTGAGGAGGTATAGGGTTACACTCCAAGTAAATAATGACACTGTTAACCCTTTGTTGTAGACTGGCACAAATTTTCAGTGTATAGGTTATGATTTTAATTCAACAAGGGGAATAAACAAAAGCATAATACTAACTTCATGCATAGACTTTAGATGCAATTGTGTAATGGTTATTACCAAATACAAATGCTAGGAAATGTGAAATATAAATACATCATGTGAGATTAAGGACATGGTGAAATATATAAAATAAAATATCAAAGGAATACAATAAGTAATAATTTCCAATAGTGTTGCAGTTAAGAACTATCACACATGTATTAACCAAAGAAATAAAAATAAAAATTTAAGTGAAGGTTGGTATGTGAAAAATTGTATCATAACCCAGTTACTACACTGGGCTTGAGAAAAGGCACCACCACTAGTTACTAAATGCACAGGATGAGTAGTAAATGTAAATCACTGATATTAGTTGGTTTGTTTTGTAGGGTGCTGAGTTGAAGTAGAGTACTGGGAAATAATGGAAAACTCTCCTCTAGCTATTACTGGCAGTGAATATTTGTATGTGGAGGTGGGGGAAGGTAGCACTTCATTACCCTCCCAGCTCATGCATATGGTAAGGAATCTACAATAGGAATTAGTGTAGCTTCGGAATAGCAATGAGAAACTACTGAAAGCAAGTGAGGAGCAAGAAAATTTGATTAGAGATTTGACCAAGAAATCCAACCACAAAAGTGTAGATTAGGAAAGATCAAAGAGAAAGAAGAGTGGGATAGAGTCTGAAAATTCCGAAAGTGGAGAGGATTCTGATCATAGCTCCCCAAATGCACATAAGAGAAAGAAACAAATGGAGTTACAAGGGGAGTTTAGGAAGATCAAACCCCCTACTTTTGATGGGGAATGAGAGGAGGATGTTGAGTCGTGGTTGCTAAACATGATTAAGTATTTTCATGTGTATGAGTAGGAGAGTAATATAAAATCACACCTAGCTATTTATCAGTTGTAGGGTAAAGCTACCCTCTCATGGGAGGAGGTGAAAAGTGTGCAACTGCTAGAAGAAAAGACGGTTTCTTGGGAAGAATTCTAGAAATAGTTCAACTCACATTATCTTAGTGAGCACTACTATGACGACCGAGCCAAGGAATTTCATGAATTAAGGTTGGGACAACTGACTATGGATGAATTTGTGACTAATCTTATGAAGTTGTTGTGATATGTACCATAACTTAAGGAGGAGAAGTAAAAAATACAAGGGTTCTTAAACTATTTACCAGTTTCATACAAGGAGAGAATTGAGTTTGATAATCCGAAGGCTACAGATGAAGTGGTGAGGAAGGCCAGATTATGTTATCAACAATTCAGGATTAAAAGTGAAAGTGGTAAATCATGGAAAAGTAAAGAAAGTGCCAAGGTTGGAGGGAGCATGAAAAGAAAAAAACCTTACTACCTCAAGAATTTCAGTAAGGATCATCAAAGGAAGAAATTTACCAAAGGAAATACACCCCCTGCACACTCGTATACGAGTTCAAAAACCACATAAATGAACAAAAAGAAAAATAAAGGGAACCGTTAAAATGTTGGGGCTACAGAGAGCCATATTTGCTGAGGGACTCCCTGCATAATCCCAAGTTTGTCTAGAACATTCAGGCTATTCATGAAACAACTATCATGAATGATATTGCCTGAAATATTCCTAGAATCAGCACAGCCTTGGAGGACAGACAAGCGAGCATCAGTCTACTATGCTTGAAATTGAAGGTACTATACGAAACCAACCTATGTCTGTTTTAATTGATCTGGGGGCTAGTTTAAGTTACATCAGCCCCCAAATTATTGAAAAGTGTAAATTGAAAATAGAAAAATTCAGAAATGCATGGTTGGTCCAATTATAAATGAGACAAAAAGGAAGGTAACCAGTCAATTAAAACAATGTCTATTGAATTTAAATGGGTATCCTATAGTATAAAATTTAAATAGCCTTCGTTCAGGATCGTATGATCTGTTAATAGGCATGGACTGGCTAGAAAAGCAACTAATTGTTATAAACTATCTAGAAAAAATGGTTACATGTGTTAATCATAATGGACACACTAGGATAATTAAGGGAAAGGAAAAATCAGTGTTTGTCGGGAAAATTTCAGCTTTGAAGTTGAAAATAAGTGCAAGAAAAGGATGCCAATTGTACATGGTACAAGTTGAAACCAATGATCAACTAACAAAAAAAGAAATTCTAGACACATTATCGGTCATTCAATAATTTCCAGATGTGCTTCCAGAATAAATTCCAGGATTATCCCCTCATCGGGACATAAATTTTACCATTGAATTAGTACCAGGTGTTGTCCCTATGTCTAGAGCTCCATATTGAATGAGTACTCTGAATCTTCTAGAATTTAAGATCCAGTTACAGGAACTACTACATAAGGGTTATACCAGGACCAGTGTTTCACCATGGGGCACACTTGTAATTTTTGTTCAAAAGAAAGATGGCACATTGGGAATGTGAATTGAATACCTCAACTAAATAAACTAACCATTAAAAATAGATATCCCCCACCTCAATTTGACAATTTGTTTGACCAAGTTAGGGGGGGAACTATTTTTTCAAAGATTAATTTGTGAATTGGTTATCACCAGTTACGCATAAAAGATTAGGATATTCATAAAACAGTTTTAGAAATTAGTATGGTCATTATGAATTTGTGGTTCTACCTTTTGGTCTCACTAATGCACCTGCAACCTTCATGTGTCTAATGAATATTGTGCTCCACAAATATCTTGACTAATTTATATTAGTTATCATTGATGACATCTTAGTTTACTCCAAAAATGAAGAAGACCACCAAGAGAAGCTTAGATTGGTGTTACAAACATTAAGGGAGCATCAACTTTATGCGAAAATTAGTAAGTGTGAGTTTTACAAACCCAGAATTTAGTATTTGGGACATATTATCTCCAAAGAAGGATTGGTAGTAGACCCTGAGAAAGTTAAAGCCATTATGAATTGGCCAATACAAAAAGATGTATCATCATTTCACTCCTTTATGGGGATTGTTAGGTACTACCTGAGATTTGTGGAGGGGTTTTCACAACTAGCTTACCCCATCACCTCCCTATAGAACAAGGGAGTAAAGATTGAATGGACAGAAAAATGCCAGGAGAGCTTCAACAAACTGAAGAAAATGTTGACAATATATCCTATTTTAAATATAGAACATCCAAATAAGATTTTACGATGTACACAAATGCTTTTATAGATGGATTGGGGGTTGTGCTACCTTAAGACAATGTTTTCATAGCTTATGACTCAATAAAACTTAAAAAACATGAACAAAACTATGCTATATATGACCTGGAACTCTTGCAAATGTGGAGGCATTACCTACTAGGGAAAAACATGTTTTGGTAACTGACCATATTAGCCTAAAGTATTTCTTTAGTCAACCTAATCTAAATGAAAGACATGCAAGGTGGTTAACATTCCTTAGTGAATTTGAATTTGAAATAAAGCATATTAAGGGAAAAAAAAACAAGATTGTTGATGCACTAAGTAGGCATGCACATTTCTTGGTAGAAAGCGTAAGAAGCAGCATAAAGAGATATTTTGAAGAACAGGTGCAGCTAACAGTGCAACAAGACCCTCGGTATCAAGAAACGCAGCTGAAAATGCAACATGAAGAAATTTTGGGGTATGATTTAAACCTGAAAGGTCTAATTACTTATAAGGAAGGATTGTATATTCCCAATGTGGCAGTACTGAAACAAATGATTATGGATGAGCACAACAAGAGACCATATGCTAGTCACTCGGGATACCAGAAAATGATAACAGCCTTAAGAAAACAATTTTTTTGGCCATGTATGAATAAGGAGGTAGAAGATTATTCAGCAAAATTCCTGGATTTTCAACAAGGGAAAGTGGAGCACCAACATTCGGTGAGATTACTAAATTTGCTATCCATTCCAGAATGGAAGTGGTAGGTGATCTCCATGGATTTTATAACTAGGTTATCGAGGATCAAGTATCAACATGATTCCATTATGGTAGTGGTAGACACACTGACTAAAGAAACACACTCTATACCAGTACAATCTACCTTTGGGAATGCACAAGTTGCTAATACCAGTAAATTTTCAAACTCCATGGCATACCAAAAATGATAGTTTTATGTAGGGATACGAAATTCAACTCCAACCTCTGGAAGGCCTTGTTTGGGGGCTTGGGAACTAAGTTGAATTTTAGTACTACATACCACCCACATGGACAAACAAAATGAAAGGAATAATCAGATTTTGGAGGACCTACTCCATATGTATGTAATGGATAGGCCCACAAAGTGGGAAGATTTTTTTGCATTTAGCTGAGTTTGCCTACGACAAACACTATCAAACGTCTATCAAAATGAGCCCCTTTGAAGGCATGTTTGGTAGGAAATTCCATACACCACTTAGTTGGAGCCAACCTAAGGATCGATTGATTCTTGGGATGAATGTTTTACAGGAAATGGAGTAGACAGTGTGAAAAATTCAACAAAATATTAAAATATCCCAAGATTGACAAAAGAGTTATACAGACAAAAACAAGACACACAAGGAGTTCAAAGTTGGAGAGCATGTATATTTTAGGGTTAGCCCTCAAAGAAGTACTCTTAGAACATGCAGTTGTGCTAAATTAGCACCCCAATTCTACTGGTCGTTTGAAATTTTGGACCGAGTGGGTCTAATAGTATACCGGTTGGCTCTACACGGTCATGTTAAATTTCATAATGTATTTCATGTGTCCTTATTAAAAAGGTATGTACATGACAACTCTCATGTGATTGATTGGAATCTATTACAGGTGGAACCTGAAGGAGATTTCCTGCCCAAGCCAATTCACATCTTGGAGCGGAAAGAAATCTTGCTCCAGAAGCAAGCCGTCACTTAGGTTAAGGTGCAGTGGATGCACTTTACACCTGAGGAGGAAACCTAGGAATGAGAAGATCTTATAAAGGATGTGTACCCAACACTATTTTGGTGAAAGGAAAGGGATGTTAAACACCGAGGACAATGATATTTTCGAGAGGGGGAAGATGTAAGACCCCCGTTATTTTAGAAACAAATTATTTTATATGAGATTATTATTAGAATGTTTGACTAATGAACTGTGATGAACTGATCATCAATAATAGTTGATGTAGTAAAATTAATAAATTTATAGAATAAAGCTTCGGATTCTGGAGACAGAAACACTGGAGTAAAAGAGGCTTGCCCAAATCTGAAAGTAAATCAAATTTGAATTAAAATTCCTAATATATATATATATATATATATATCTATGTGTGTGTGTGTGTGTATGAACTCGATGGGAGATAAATACTGAGAAAGATGTTGTAGGAGATAAAAGCAGGCCTTTTAGAAAAAAAATAAAGAAAAGCCTAGGCTAAAGAGAAAGTGCATCTCTAGAAGGGAGGACGCTCCCCAAGAAAAATCTGTGGGAACAATAATGTTAAAAAGACATTATTGGGAATCAATAGAGGTTATTGAGTTTCAGCAAAGTCATCTTAGCTTGGGGGAGATCAGAGGTTGGTCTATGGTTGGGTATATCAGTGTGGTCTTCGACACAATTTCCATAATGATTTTCCAGCTAGAGATTTAATTATTCTGTTGTTTGATTATTTTGACATTATGTATCTATAGACTTAAGTATATTGTAATTCTTATGTAACATAATGTAATATTAGTTTACTGAATTTGTAATAATATCTGTGATTAACATTATAATGCATGTAGCATAGCTTAGAACCTTATTATTATGTTATAGTTCTGGTTGTGAAAACTTGTATAGAAGTCAGTTATGTTATTATATGCACCATCAAGTTAAAAAAAATTGAGAGTTTGTTTTACACCTTCTCACAATAAATACATATCAAACAATTATGGGGATGAGACTGCGTGCATAGGTGCATGCACATAGATAAGATGAGGGAGATAATTAATAAGGGGGATTATCCTTCACTGTGATGACATCTGAGAAGATATTCCTTAATGAGAGGATATACTAGAGTTTCAAATCACCCAATAATTTTTTGGTCTTGAGCAAGATATGGATGGAAGCATACAACTCCAGGATAGAGTTTCCATAGGACAACGCACACCTGTAACTACAACTAAAAAGAGATAAATGTTTTAGGAATAAGTAAATATAACATTAGGATGGGCAACGATTTTGTTACAGACAGCTCGCCAAACTTAGTAATAACTGAATCCCATACCATGCCCATATAATATTTGCGTGACATGCCAATAAAATACTGTTAGAAAATAAATGAGTAAAAGGAACACCCTGAATTGGGAATATTCAACAGAACTGTTCGTTGCAATGAAAAACATTGAAACGTATTATGTACACTAAATTAAGAGTTACTGCAACTAGTTAATCATTTATTAAGCAATTTTTCAAATATTCTCTCATAGCCATACATATACTTTCTTTGCCATAGGTGTGCATTATAACCAGTATAATTGCTCCAAAAGAACCACAAAAAGAGTGTAGAATGGAAACTAGCCTACATGAGTAGTTTCCCTAATAACTAAATGATAAGAAAAATACTCTGACACCATTAATCGAAGCATAAACGTTAGCTAGAAGTACTTGAAAATATATATAACAACGCAAAGGTAAATTTAACTTTGATTGATTTAAATATAATCATAATGTCATAATACTATCAGCTTCTCTCATACATGGATTTAGGAAATGGTACATCCATAAGTGAGGGTTCTATAGCAATGCCAAAGGAAAACAAAATCAAATAATTAACGTTTAATATCAGGTTCTTCACAAAATTTAGCCTTATTATATGAGGCTTGTTTGAAATTAAAAAGAAATAGATAAGTCTAAAGACCCTTGAAACAGGGTATAATACTAATGGTGTTCGAACAATAGACAAATCCTAGATCTAGGAGTGCACTTGGCATTGGAATTAGAAAAAAAAACCCAACAAAACCTGTAACCATAATAAAAACATCAATCCCCAATTCCCAACTGGTAGTAAGGTGTCCTAATTAGGAGGGGGATTCGTGAAAAGGAACCAACCTAGAGGGAGCTGGGTATCATATGAGTATGTGAGTAAACATGGTAAACCTCACCTTCGTTTGGGGAAAGGAATGGTGGAGTACCTGCACTAGTTCAAAAATAAGGGAGAGGAGTTAACAAGTAATAAGCACGACTAGATATAACTAATAAGAAATAAACCCTTAGCCACAATAACATAAAATTAAGAAGTATATCTATACCTATATAATGGGTGTTCAATAGATATTTTGAAGATGGTTGAACCTGTGCATCAGAGGGAATAGGAAGACCACCAATGTAAAGAACAAAACCGTCGGTAATTACTAGGAAAAGTCGTTGATGGAGAGGGGAGAATTTACTGTGGTTTCAAAGTAACGAGAGTGGTAGTTCTGAATCCCCACATTGTCCATTAAGCGACTTGTACCCCAGATCTTTGCATAGACAAAGAGTAATTGAGCCATTTACATAGAGATTAATACATAAACACTGAGCTAAAAATTAAAGTAAGAGTTTACCTGGACGAGAGAGAAGGACCTGTAGATTCCTGTTGTTTTCTCTATTGGAATGGATCTAGTAAGGATGAATAGGTACCGATGATAGGTCAGGTAGCTTCCAAATTTCCCAGCAACAAGGAAAAAAAACAATGTGACTCGGTGTGGGTCATGGAAAATTTTAGGGGCTAATATTCGCAAGCAGACTAATTTTTAATGCTTTTTCCAAAAGAAAAATTCGTCAATTTGCATTTTTTCTAAAACTTATTCGCCTAAATTTTATAGTATAAAACTGAGTTATCTTAAAAATCACCAAAATTTTATATAAAGATTATATAAAATTATTAGAAATTTCAATAATTTTATGAAAACATTTCCAAACATTTTACAAATTGCATATTATGTATTAGTGAGTTTCACCAAGGTTTCTAAACTTTAAAATAAATAAATCCATCCTTAAAATTTTCCTTGGGGTGGGTTCAACTGCAGTTGGTGGTAACAACAACAGTTGGTGCACAATGTAGCAACAACCATAATCGGTGGACAAAGAATGAGTTTTTCGATGCAACCAGGTTAGTGGAGCTCTCAACTCCAATGGTATAGCCTCAATCCAAATGAGTCATAGCGAACAAGGTGGAAAGATAGGGTTTGTGCATTGCAAGGGACACCATTTATGTGAGACCATAGATCTGGCCCATTGAAGTCCCATCCCCTCGGTAGGGATGGAGGTCATGTGTCTTGGTACTGGTTCACGTGGGCTAAGGCATGTGGAACAAACCAATAGAAGGAGGTGTATAATGAAGGAAAATTGTAATGTAGAGTAAGGTCTAAGTAAGGCCTCAGAGATAATAGGATACTGAGCCTCATTAAATCTAATCCATGTGATAAGCATGACAACACCCAAACCAAATATAACCTGGCGTATTAATGCAATCACCTATGGGTACATGAAACATGAATGTAATGAAAAGGGCTCGATGATTGAGGTAACCAGGTGGCAACTTGAGTGAGGAGGTGTAGTGTTACACTCCAAGGAAATAATGACACCATTAACCCTTTGATATAGATTGGTGCAAAGTATCAACAGATAGGTTATGATTTTAATTCAACAAGCGGAATAAACAAAAGCATGATACTAACTTCATGCATGGACTTTAGATTCAATACTCTCATGGTTATCACCAAATACAAATGCTATGAAATTTGAAATATAAATCCATCATGTGAGGATTAAGGACATGGTTAAATGTATAAAATAAAATATCAAAGGAATACAATAAGTAATAATTTCCAACTCTGCTACGGTTAAGAACTATCACACGTGTATTAACCAAAGAAAAAAAAATAATTAAGTGAAAATTGGTATATGAAAGTATCTCTCCCTCCCTCTTCATCTCCCTCTCCCTCTCCTTTCCCCTCCTCTCCCTCTCTCCACCTTTTATTTCTCTTCCCTCTCTCTCTCTCTCTCCACTTTTCTCTTTATGTCTTTCTTCTTACCTCCCTCTCTCTCCCACTCCCTCTCTCCTTCTCTCTCTCACGTCCTCTCTCTCTTCCTTTCTCTCCCACCTCCCTTTGTCGCCCCCTCGTCTATCTCTCTGTGTCTCTCTCTCTATCTCTCTCTCTCTTGACCCTCCAAAATAGTTAGTATCCCCCTCCCTCTCTCATTCTCTCCCCCCTTCCTTCCATCTCTCATTCTTTGTCTTTCTATCTCACCCCAAAACATACACACTCTCTCTCCATCTTTGCCTTGTCCTTCCCCCCCTCTCTTTCTCCACTTTTCTCTCTCTATGAATTTCTTCTTCACTCCCTCTCTCCCCCTCCAACTCCATCTCTCTGTCCCTCCCCTTCAATTTCTCTCTCTGGTCCTTCCCCTCTCTCCCTTTCCCTCCTACCTTCTTATCTCTCCCTTCATCTCTTTGTCTCTCTCTCTCTCTCTCTCTCTCTCTCTCTCCAACCTTGTCACTATCTCCCTCCCTCTCTCCCCCCTTCATCTTTGTGTCTCCCATTTTCTCTCTCTTTCCATCGTATCCCTCTCCCACTCCTCTCTTTATCTCTCTCTTAATTCCTCCTCTCCCCTCTCCATTTTATCTCCATCTCTCCCTTGTCACTCCCTCTATCTCTCCACCTCTAACATTCTATGTCTTTGTTCTTCCCTCCATATATATCTAGAGTTAAATATATATCATGGTATATTAATATATATTATAATATAAAAAAAATGAATATTATATTAAATTTAATATTGTATCAATCCAAAGTTATTAAAGTTAATAATATTATTATTATATTTAATATTAATATTAATATTAATATTTTAATATCAATATTACATTTAGTGATGTTTTTTTGCATAGTACGATAACAAAATTTATAATAAAACTACATCGAATTAATATATATTGTTTTTTCTTTTAAAGATTCATTTTACAAATACTTAATTAAACAAAATATTAAGAAAATTTGGACTAGGATTTTAGATTCTTTATGTTGAATTAATATATTTGCATTTATTTAAGAGAGAGTTTTAAATTTAGTAAAGAATGAAGATATTTAAAATTTTACTAAATTTAATAAGAGTGAAAAGTAAATTAAAATGATTGCTAAAGCCAGAATTTACTCCCATTTTGCTAAATTGTGAACCAGCCTTTAATAGCCATTCACAACCCTGTTACCCATACAAACAATAAAAAGGAATATGAAAAGGTATAGCAAGGAGTACTAAAGGGTATAGTTAGCTAATTGTAACTTGTTTTGACCAAAAAAACAAAAAGACAATTCCAAAAATATATTACAAGTAAAATATGGCATTTCAAACTACAAGCGCACAGGGTACATGACAGGAAATTGTTCAAGGTATATTTTTCACGAACAAACACAAAAATGCACAATTGTTTACTAAAACCAAAGATTTCTTGGTCTCTTATTTACGTGACACGGAGAGACAACCTTCAACAACCATTCATGGTCACTTGCAAAAGAAATTGGGAGGACTACGAGATGGTATCACACAAAATAATTAAATCTAAAACAAAACACACAACAAGATGGGTGAGTGAAGAAAAAATCATGAAAACTTCATGATCGTTTCATTCTTTTATAGAATTTCTGAATTGCAAATTACAATATCTGTTTTCAATTAATGGTTGATACTTACATCAAAATCAACGTCACACAATAGTACACAATCGGAGGAAGTTCTTCTGAAAGAGAATGGCATAAATATTATATAAATCGTGTATTTTGCATGGTTGCAAGATTGTGTTTCAATGAATATGACATCTTGTATTAAAAATACAAAATGTGTTTCAATAAATAATTTGAACACATGGGTGATTTTTAATACATTCGTTAGAGTACATCCTACAACGTATATGTGGTTTGTACTATGGATCTATAATATTTACTAACTTCACACTATTTAAGAGCAATTTCTAAAAACATTTAAAATACGCATATAAGAAGAAAACAGTGGTGTTGACAGTTCTTAGCGTTTCTTTACAATAATATAATTTAACAAATTTTTGGTGTTTCTTAATAATAGAATCAATTAGTTTAGAGTAAATTTATTAGAAATTTATTAGAAATTTAATATTTGACTATTGTTTATGTCAACTTTACTAGGTATGATTATCTAATGTGTTGTTTAGTAGAACTTCATAACTTGAAAAATTAATATATATAAGTGGATGAAGATTAGAAAAGCCTGGATGAGTAGTTCAGATTTTTTTTACTACAAGTAAAATTGGTTTATCTAGTATACTATTTATGTTTTATGGATGTTAATTTGTACTTATAAGCATTGTTAAATGAAATAGAATCTACATCATGTTTAGAAATTAGATTAAAGGCTCAATTAAGTATGTATCCAAAACACATTCAAACATAGTGCTAAATCTTTACCATTGTCTACTTATAACACTGTAAATGATGGCAAAGACCATCTTCCCTATTTCAATGTATGATTCACTTCTAGGAATTAAACATAGAGAGGAGGTAGAGAATACTATTGAATATTTGTTTAATCAGGGATTATATATCCACTTGATTTAGATTTGACTTTTAACCAAATGTTAAAGATATTGTACAGGCTGAAAACCAATATCCAAAAACTAAAAGAAATTAATCCCATTTTATTCTCAGTTTGAATGACAATTTAATATATATTATAATCTCTAAATATATATAAAATTAGCACCTTTAAGATACAATATATAACAATGATGAATTAAGTTTGAAAAACCTTATTTATTTATTATATAATTAACCTTTTTAAGAAAAGTATGTGCCACATTGGTATTTGAATTTTTTTCTGCCACTTTGTTGAATTATGGAGATGTAGTCTTGTTATTTATTACAATATTTATATATGTTCTAAAATTTTCATTCTATGGGATTGAAGAAATAATGTAGCAATGAGGATAACTTTGTGATATTAACACTATTAAATTGATGATATTAAATATTCAATTTTGCATTATTAGATACATTTAAGTTTTTAGACTATTTTCATTATTTTAAATTTTTTAGTTGAATAACATATGCAACTTCTAATTTCCCATTTTCTTTTGTATATTATAGTGTATGTTTTTACGACCCTTCCCTTATTATATTTCTATTTATGAGTTTCTAATTTCTCTTTTCTCTTTTTTCTTTTTGTAAAATTTTATTAATATTTTTACCTTTAAATTTTTATTAATAGTCTTTTTTTTCTGAATTTTTATTAATATTTTCATCTTTAATTTTTTATTTTTTTATTTTAATCGGTTTTTATAATTTTTCCACTATCTAATCCTTTTACTCTATGGAATGGGAATATGATGGAATTTATAATTAGCATTTATGGATCATTTTAGCATTCATAATATTTAAAGTGTTTGAATATTACAATCAATAAAATATTTTTTTATTAATATTTTCATCTTTAAATTTTTATTAATTTTATGTTTTTTAATTTTTATTGGTTTTTAAAAATTTTTCACCTATCTAATCATTTTACTCTATGGAATGGGAATGTGATGGAATTTATAATGAGCATTTATGGCTCATTTTAGCATTCATAATATTTAAAGTGCCTGAATATTACAATCGATAAAAGATTTGGTAATAGAGTAAATGATTATGGTTAGCTTTCAAGTAAAAGTCAAAGTCATATATGGTAAATATGGCATATCTCTCTTTTTCGTTTTAATTATAGTTATTATTCTTCTTTATTTTATGTTATGTTCAAGATTATATTTAATTTATTGGTTAATGAAAAATAATTGGTAAATATTGGTTGATCAATAATGTGTTGTCATGAAGGATGGGTGAAAGATTTGGTACACTACAAGAGGATTGGAAAATTTGAGGTAGAGGTTCACCCAATGGATTGATGGTGCTAGTGACTATTTCTCTGCAAGTCCATTACGAGAAGGCATCAAATATAATTTATAGTAAACAATATTAACAAATGGAAACCTTGTATGAGAGACCAAGAGGAATCAAACACTACACAAAATTAAAATTGAAGGTAAATGGATTCAAGGAAACAAAATGTTATTGAAGCACTTGAAATGTCAAAATAAATTGATATGTAGTGTGAAAATGTGAAAGAATATTGTTATAGCTATTTTTCCCTTCTATTTGTCAATTAAAGCACATCAAAATTTGTTATCACCAAAATTAATTAGTTTTCACTGCTGCAGAGACCTATTTCTCTCTATTTATTTTCTCTTCAAAATGTTGTTGTCATGCATACTATATTATATAGGTGTAGCTCATGACTTTGTTTACTTAACCAATTTTCCTTTTAAAACACACCAAAACTTGTTATCACCAAAATTAGTTAATCTTCACTATTGCAGAGACCTATTTTCTATCTATTTGTTTTCTCTTCAAAATATTGTTATTAAGAATACTATACTATATATGTGTAACTCATGGCTTTGTTCATTATATATGTGTAGTTTGATGGATTTCCCTTTTCTGTTTTTTATGAGAAGGATAGTAAAAAACCAAAACATATATGTGTAACTCATGGCTTTGTTCATTATATATGTGTAGTTTGATGGATTTCCCTTTTCTGTTTTTTATGAGAAGGATAGTAAAAAACCAAAACAAATACATCTAGAAAAATAATCAAAGAGAAGATTATGATTTTCAAATTGAAAAAAAATATCATATTTTAAATGAAAGAGGGAAAAAAAAGAGTTCAAAATCATAATTCAAATGCCACCTCCTGTTCTTTTAAGATGCATGAATGGTCCCACGTCCATTTTCTTTTTAGTGGCTGTCATATTGCTTTGCTGGCTTTGCTGGAAACTGCTCCATGTTCATATCATGGATACATCTAAAAACCCTGAGAGTGCAAACAAATGGTGAATTAAAACCTTGAGAAAGAAAACGTGAAGAAAAACAAAAATAAGAGAATGAATAAGAGAAGGGAAAGATGGATTCTGACTCTCTCGCTGACTCGTGCCATCATGTTGATGCATTTCAATTGTGATTGTAGCAAACAAAATAAATTCAATGATGTTGCAGGCTATTGTTTATAAAGATATGCCTACTAAATCCTTCTGAAACTCTGTTTACACACTACATATAAATGTGTCTTTAAAGTGAATACTGTAACACAGTGCTGCAGCCAGAAAGTAACTGGCCCCACCCCCAACTACAATGCAATAATATCTTCTTGCAGCGGTTCTCTCGTGATGTTACGTGAGAAACAGAGGTGAAAAGAAGGTCGGATGAAAGATAGTAATGGGAGGTTCCTCTTAAAGCCTTCGTAGTCTGTCCAACGCCTATGAAAACATACCACGTGTTTATTCATGTGTATATATCAACTAAATATTTTTGGTTGATATATACAGAATATGATATATACAGAATAAACACGTGGTATGTTTTCATAGGCGTTGGACAGACTACGAAGGCTTTAAGAGGAACCTCCCATTACACCTTCTATATAAACATAAGTAGCATATCCCTGAAGCAGGGGAATGCAAAACAGGAGAGGAAAAAGTTAAATTATTATTATGGTTAATTTTTCATTATATATAAATGTATTGATTGTAAAATTAACGATTCAATTTACAATAGTTTAAATGTTGATTGTAAAATTAATTTATTCTTAAAATATATTAAAAATTAATGTTTTAATTTATTTATATTTAAAATACTTTATAATACTAATTTTTTAAAAATAAATTTATTTAATTTTATAATTATTTTTTTGAGATATATGTTTTAAAAATTAGTTAATTATTTTTTTTATAAATTTAAAATTATAATCTACTTCATTTATCACTTATTATTATTAAAAAAAAAAATGGTTTTGTTAATATTTCTTTTTATTAATTTCACAAAAAACTATACAATTTCAACTAATTTAATATTATGCTACCTATTTACTTTTTATTAAAATTTAGAAATCATAATATACGCATGTGAAAATTGCACTAACAACTCCTTTTTACCGATTATTATTGAAACTTTCACTCAATTATATTCATAATCACAGTAACAACTTTTTTATTCTAATCATTGTTATTGAATTTTTCACTTAATTTTATTCATATTTATAGCACGAAAAACCATCATTTTATTACACTATCTTATCTTTCCTCAATAGCAACAATGACATGGTGTTGATGCATATGAAATATAAAGCGTATATATCTATAAAATAAATAGAACTAATTTTTTGTCCCGTATAAATCTTTACATATCTCTAATATTAAAGGTAAAACCACATCCCTATAATATATCCATGTTAAAATTAAGTGGCAATAGAATTGGTAATTTTAGAAAATTTGATTATCTGTCCATTAAAAATGAATGCCAGAAACATTAATAAGATTTTTATTAAATTCCATTAAAAAAAAATGAAAACATAAAACCAATGATATATAAAAATGATTTGAAAAATAAAATATAGAAAATCAGTATTATAAAAATGTTAATTATAAAATTAATTTATTTTTAAAATATATAAAAAAATAATGTTTTAATTTACTTATATTCAAAATATCTTATAATATTAATTTTTAAAAAATAAACTTATTTAATTTTATAATAATTTTTTTCCGAAATATATATTTTATTTAATCAACTTCATGTTATGACAAATTTTTCCAACTAATTTCTTATTATGTTATGCATTATTTTTTTATTAGAATTTAGAAATCATGATATACACTTGTGAGAAGTGCAATGATAATTCTTTTTTTCTCATTATTATTGAAACTTTTACTCAATTATGTTCATATTATTCTACTCATTATTACTGAGTCTATCATTCAATTCTCTTCATATTTATCCCACTAAAAACATCTTTTTATTACACAATCTTAAAGGGTCTTTCAATAATGCTATTAAGATGAAATGAAATTTTATTCTTTATCAATATTAACATGATGCTAAGGTTTTATCCTTCTATTAACGGTGTTGGACCTGCCAACATTCATGGTGTCTCCTTGATATGAAGTCTCAATTAGAGCTCACACCATTTGTAGTAGGAGCCCCATCTGAAATACGACTCAATTATCAAAATAGTGTGTTTTAGTATTATGCCTTGGCTACGATAACACATAGAATGACATATTCATGACTTTGGTGAAACAAGTGTATAGCTTTGTGAAGGATCAAGTACAATGAATGAAAAGTTCTAACACGATGAGGGGAAAGTGAGTGAACCCCTTAGAAGCCTGTAATAGTACGCAACTTGAAAGGAACACACAAGCACAAAATGCATTGCAAGCTACCCTCCAAAATAGTTCACAAGTTAACCATGCTGGAAATATAGAACAACATGCATTTAAAAAGATTCATACTACTGCAAAAAAAATAGTTCATAAGTTTTAGCTTAAATGAAATAACATATATTGCAAACATAACAGGAATAGTCCTACTATATTCACAACATAAGCATGTTGGCTCTGAGCTTTTATTAAAACGAATGTCCCAAGCATACATATACAATTGTTGGACCACTAATCCCAATAGTGGAACATGAAGCCAACACCTGGTCCTCCAAAGAAAAATACTTCATCTTTGCTATGGAGAAACCAAGGCTCAAAACTCCCAAGCTTCTGCTCTTAAACCAAAATCCCTTTACATGACTAATGAGGGTACATTTATAACAAAAGGAGTGACTATTCATCTCCCTTTGTGACTCTTTGACTTCTGTCATGACTGTTTGACTTCTTTCAACCACAACCTTTAGATTTCATTATAGAACAACTCTTTACATTCCACAATTGACACCTGGAATTTCATTTACAATTAATTACAAAAAATATTACAATATTGCTCATACCCATGTAAGACCATATTGGGTATAGTCAACTAGACAACTTAATAAGACAAAACAAGTTAAGCTTGAGTTTGGGGAAACTCCAGCTCAGCCACTTCAACTTGTAGTTTCTTGGTCACATAGTGGTGTCAAGCCTTGTACTGTGTGATGACTTCACCAAACTGTGCAATTGGATTAGGCTAGAAGCATACTCTAGCCTCCATTGCATCTGGGTAGACTAATTTGGAACCGGATTGAATTTCCTTCTTCAACAGGAGAAACATGGTGTTAATCTGGATAGGGCCACCAATGTATTTCTGCATATTGTTCCTGTTCAACTCCATATCTTCCTTAGTGGTGATCTTCCTAAGTTGGTCAAGTATTCTTCAACCTGCTGCCTGACTTAATTCCTGTGCTTGACTTCGATGAGTGAGCCAAATGAAGGGATCTTATGTGATTTCACCATGAAATATGTGTTATTGCATAAGCATGCATATGAGGCCTGAATGGTGGTGATCAACGAGGTGATATTTTTCTACTCTGGATGATCCTATGAACGTATGCTTTCTCCAACTCTGCCTGTTGCCTTGTTTTCTTTGCCAATTTGGATGGTTCCCCTTTGTGTTGCATTGACCACTCATGCACGAAAATGGTTGTTGTATGGATAGTCTTAAGGGATTTAGAATTATCTTTGCGCTTGTGCTGCATGTCGTGCAAGTGAACCACTACTTTATGCACAGTGAAAAGATCCTTATAAAGGCTCTGCATGGTTTCTCCCAATGCCGATACTTCACCAAGTATGACTACCTTAATTTATTCCAAATATACATGTGCGAGAGCTTTTTTATGGGTCTCTACTTGGAGCTTCTTAATTTTTTTCCTTGTTTCCTACAATTTCTTTTCCATCTACCTATTCTCGACCATGGGATACTTCATTTTTGACTTGGTAGCACCTGCGAAGGCTAAGTTGGTTGCAACAATCGCCTCTAGATTTGTCTTAGTATATGTTATAATCACCCTTTTTTAATGAATGCGAGAGATGTAAGATTGTGTGGAAAATGTTTCTTTCTTGCTTGTACAATATTCTTCTGAAGCTCATCGTAAGTTAGATTATACATATCCATGACTAGACCATCATCAAGAGGAACAATTTCCTCTTCTTCACTTGGAGCTTTTTGTGTTGTCAGAGGAGGGGGAGACTGAATGGTGACCTGCTGGTGCTCGTCATAAGATAAACATCTTGGTTTAGCGGCTCCGGTTCCACCTCCATATCTTGAATCATAATCAGTTCTTCGATTTCTTGAGCAAGTTTCTTCTCCTACAACTGTTTTATCTCCTCTTCTAGTGGCCTATTCTTCTCTTGTTCTTCAACCTGTTTTTGTGCTACTTCTTCTTCTTCTATTGTTCACCTTTACTCTCCTTCTTGTTTCTACCTTTCTTCTTCCAATATTTTATGCTCTTGTTCTTCCCTCCACTTCATCTCTTCTTCTTGCTTCCTCTGTTTCCTCCTGTTTTATGATGGGTGCCTTTGAGATGATTGGATATCCTTTCATCTTGCGACTCTACTCTTCAACTGGACTATGTGAAAATTTGTTGTTGCCCTTTTCACACAATAGGTTGCGCCTTTCTATTGGTTTTTCCTCTGGGGTGACTTATTTATGAGGATTAACCTGTGATTTTCATGCAAAGTTGATTGGTTCACGAGACTTGGAGGGATTGTAACAATTCTTGATCTCTTCCTCCTCGGGTCTGTAAAATGTGTTGATTGGCGATTTGAAATGAATCCTCTCACAATGTTGTTTACATACATTCCTATGATCATATGAATTGAATTCCAAATGATCGAATGGAAATTTCTCTATCTCCTCGACTTCGGTGTCTAAAACCTTCAGATTCTTGATCTCGTACAATCCAATTTGTAAAGGAAGAGTGGGCCAAGGCATCTTCTTCTTCCTGTATAAAACTCCTAATAAACCTATGGAAGGATGATAAGCAATTTCTTTCATGACCAACTTGTCGGTTACATACCTCGACAAAAGATGTGGATGCTTTTGACCACCAAACACTATGAGGAAAGTGTCATCTGGTGAGACAAACCAATCTGGTAATTATGAAACTACTTCCATTTCTCCATGGGACATGGAAAGCGGCTCTTCCTGAAATATTAACCTATACAATGGAATGAGGGAGTGATCAATCAACTTTTCAATTACTCATTTGTAACTTCACTGTGAAAGAAACTTGCAGTGAATGTGCATGGAAGGTTCTCTTGGTGACTAAGTCCAACTCATGCCAGGAAAAGAGATATGAGCACAGATTTCATCCAACAAGTATGAAGACATGTTCAACTTAGGTTACTTATGCTTGGGAGGGATTTTAGCAACATTTACATGGGTCCTCAATTGTTGAGCCAACAAATCCGACCAGTTGAATGGTTTTACTTCATTCACAACTTGATTAAGCAAGAATGGCCAACCTTCTAGAAAGGTCTCAGTACTTCTTTGGCCATAGGTCCGACAACATAAGACTATAAAGTATTGATAAGCCTTCCTAAGATATTTGGTTTTGTAAGTGTTGATGGGCGTTTTGCAGAATTGGGAAGGCTCTTTCACCCAAATTTTGATGATATCCTTTGTGCTCAAGTAGCTGGTGACTGCGTAGAAGTGGGAATCCATGTAAGACTCTGGTAGTGAAAAATGATACATACTTTAAAAATCATGTGCCATGAAAGATGCAAGCTTTTGTCCACTGACACTATTGAGATTCATGGTATTTTTATTTGTATGGGACAGTATCTAGCTAATAATGTATGCACATGGAAAAACTAACTACCTGCTTGCAATCTTGCGTAATATTAACCTTTCTACATTGACGTAAACTTGTCAGTCCTCAAGATCTGCTTTGAAACTTCTTGCTGAGAATACCTCATTCACCTTCTACCATGTAATGTCTTACTCTTTCTCTATAAATAACTAAGTGTCTGAGAAAAATAGCAAATTCACTAGAGTACTCTCCACTACCTCCCCATTGTTGCTCTTTGTAGTGTCCTTTGAGACAGATCTCTTGGGAGCCATAGTGATAGTAACTAATCAAGGGAAGTGCTCAAAAATTGTAGTACATGTAGGAGAAAAATGCACTCATGGAAAACATAAATTAGCTCAAGTAAAATGACTCACAAAGAAAGATCAAGGAACTAACCAGAAGACAAAGAGGGAAAACTACATAATTCCTAGGCTGAGGGAAGAGACTAGCCTCATGAACTGTGCATTGTTCAGTCTCAGCAGTCAAGGGAGAAGCTTGAGGTTTGAGATTGCGCAAAGTGTAGTCTTAGCTTGGGCATACTAAGGGAGAGACTATGCATTGCACAATCTCAGTGGTGAAGGATGAGGCTTGAGCCCTGGAACTGTGCAATGCGCAATTGGGCAAGCTAAAGACTGTGCATTGCATAGTCTTAGAGGCCAAGCATGAGGCTTGAACCTTGGATTTTCACAATGCATAGTTGATCATGGCAACTGCTGGCCAAGTAAGGGGAAGATCTGCCCAGGAAGAGGATGGGAAAGTGGCAGATTTGAGCGGTGGTGCAAGTAAGAGTGCATATATGACCAAGGGAAAGATATATCAATGAAAATAAAGTGCATAATATCAACGTGCAAAAAGAAAAATAACATGCATAGGGATTCATTGAAACATGGACCACTAATGGGTAAAAGCAAGAAGTTGATGCGAAACTTGTAAAAAGAGAACGACAGACTGAACCAACACTTATACAAGCTAATGTAAGATAAAATACCAAAAACCATGAAAAGAAGCAAGGAAAACAATGCTCATAGAAGTGAAATGAAGACGACAAAAAAAGCGACAAAAGTGATACATGGAAAACTTACCCAAAAAAGTACCACAAACTCAACCAAAAGTTCCTTGATCTCCTTGGGAAATATAGAGTTCCAATATCGAGTGTGAAAATGAGCTCTAGGGGCATCTACTATATAAATCTAGGTTGGTTAGGCTTTCTGATGCACATGCCTAAAATCAAAGAAAATGTGCCACTTGTTTGAAAGCCATAATTAGCAGCTTAGTGGATTGAACAGGACATCAATTGGGAAACTCCTATTTTCTAGGGATGCCAACTTTGTTTTTTCAGTAAACTACTTTTTCACACTGGCGAAGGAGATTTTTCTATTCCCAGGCTCAAGGGCTTGGGTAATTCCTTGTGTTAGTTAATTGTGCAGTTTCTGAGGGGAAGGATAACTTTGCGCAATTTCTGAGCTCAAGGTTGGCCTAACTCTTAGGATTGCACATTTTCTGAGCTCAAGGATGGCCTATCTCTTTGGATTGCACAATTCAGATACTCAAGGTTGGAATGTCTTCCAATATTGTGCAATTTCTAAAGGGAAGACCGACAAAGCTGCAAAGTCAAGGCAAAATATGGCTTATGTTTGAAAAGGTTCTAGTCAGGAGCAAAATAAGACATCACAGGAATTGCATGAAAGATAAGTCTTTAAGATAACATGAATACTGGATGAAAATGAATGATGAGATCATGTGGACAGAATGGAGTCTCCAAAATCTAAGCATGGGAAAAAATTTGGAGGGTGGTTGTAGTAGCTACAACACTTGGTGACACGCTGGTAGAACTCCAACTCTTTGTATGGGTCTTAACTCATGTAAACCAGGTCTAACTCTTCAATAAGTATTGTTCATTTCATCGATCACCATAAATTCTTTACTTACTCGAGTTAAAGGTATAGTCCCTACCATTCTCTTTACCAGTGAAAAACTAACAAAGACAAGTCAAACTCAGTTGTTTCGATTGGGGATGAGGATTATATAGATACACAATTGAAAAAGGACTGTGAGTGTCTTTTTTTTCATCTATGGTGTTTCTTTGCTTCCAGCAAGCCTAGACAATAGCCCAGCGGAGTCACTTCAGGTACGCAAACATTGCTCCACTACCAACAAGACTGGACAGTACCCTCGCGGAGTTGCTTGGTTCACCTCCCTATGTAGGAAGCCTTTCTCTTCTTTCTTCCATTATTTATTTTTTGTATTTTATTCATAGAACTGTGCATCGTCGCTTATCGATTTCATGGGGAAAAAGAGGGTGTTGGCTGATGAAATTACCCATTTTTACCTACTTACACCTATCCCTTTACATATACTTTATAGTTATTATGAGGTCAATTTGTATCCCAATTAATGAAAAGGTATATCGTATTAGTGTGTCTTCTTGAATTGTTAATTAATGAAGTGGTAGTCATAGGGGAATGATACCTATATGAATTGTTGATGAGATTATTTGTAGATTACTCAAAAATTCATACCGAAAATCATTCAGAATAACACAAGCCATCGCGATGATGTCGACTGTGGATTGGTGGTGCTCTTCGAGGAATGAACCATCAACAGATCAACTGCACGAATAGCTGGCAGAACTAGCTCTGTTGCTATCTTTTCATTATGTTTTATATTTGAGGAATTATTGTATATTTTTGAACAAACATATCACCATAATTTCTGGGTTTGTTAAGTAATGTTATTCATGTAATGAAGGTTGTGTATAAGTGCAGAACAACTGAGAAGAACTGGATGATCTTCCTTTCATGTATAACAACAGAACTTTAGTTTGTAATTCCTTTTTATGAATTGATGAGAATATCAACATATCGTAACTCGGTGTAGTCTATAATTCTCAACCATGTCCCTGATCGGAGGGTTGGGCCCTTTCGATCAGGTGTTGTTGGACATAGTTCATGTGGATAGGTATGCTATTCAATTGTATCACTAATGATTTATGATTGTTGTTTCATTTCTTTGTTGCTTTATTATCTTTTTGTTATTTCAAAATTGTTGTTACTTCATATTTTTGTTACTTAGAGTTGGTGTTATTTAATTTGTTGTTACTCAATTTGTAGAACTCTTTGGACCTTGTATTTCGTAATTTCTCAATACTGGATTGGGAACTTGTGGCATGCATAGACCTTACACGATAACCTTGAAATAATCAAACGAACCTCGGATTGACAAATAAATGTAAGAGGGTCTGAATCTATAAACCTATAATAAGACCTCAACATTTTGGCATCATTGTTAGGGACACTATCAAAGGCACAAAAGTACAAACAGTATTGACCATAAAACCCACGCTCTCATCCTGGTCAGGTGAGGTTTTTCACCAACCCTTTTACCAGGACTTGAGCACTAGATTTACATTGATTCTTTTGAGTTTGATTGAATTTTCTGCCTTTTAATTGATTGTAGAACCCACTATCTCGTCCTGGTTAGGTGAGGTTTTCACCAACCCTTTTACCAGGACTTGAGCATTAGGATTTCTTTGATTGTTTTGATTTTATGTCTTTTAATTGACTGTAAAACCCACTCTTTTGTCTTGGTCAGATGAGTTTTTCGCCCACCCTTTCACCAGGACCTAAGCATTAGATTTGTTTTGATTTAATTCTCTATCTCTTAGACTGCATGAATAGGGAAACAAAACCAAGGGGTAGAGGAAGACACCCAAAAAAATTACCTATATTCAGGAAATCATCTCGAGAGGTAAATCAGAAAAATCATCAAGGGGTGTTGTCACAGTAAGATCTCAGACAGAATCTGAGGCCCAAACAGTCTTGCAACCAGAGCCTTCCTCAATAGCTGCAGAAAATCCTAGAGAAGAGGAAGTAGCGAGCAGAGGATCTGAGGAATTAAGTGTTGAAAGTCATGAAGAAGAAGAGGTAGGGGAAGTAAACCCTCCACCTGATCGAGGAAGTGTTGTTAAGCGAACTCAACCGTGTATCATGGTACAACTGGAACATGCTGAGATCCTAAACAAATAGTGGAGGATATTCATGGCCAACACAACTTCTACAATCAAATTCCCAATTGGATAAATTAGGGTTGACGCACCCATGAAACCTATTCCTCTAACAACATTACCTAATTTCAATGGCCTCTCTTCCGAGGATCCAGATATATTCCTCTTCGAGTTTGATGTTGTCTACCAAGGATGTGATTATGTTTCATATGATCAAAACCTAAAGATATTCCATGCTACTTTGAAGGGGACAACATTGCATTGGTTTATGGGTCTAGGAAGAAATTATATCATGATGTTGGATAATATGAAGTAAACTTTCTTAAATATCAAGACTACTGCAAGTCTCGAGACATTAAAGAAGAGATATTCAAGATAATGTAGAAGGTGGATGAGAATATGGAGGATTTCATGGAACCTTTTAAATATATATTGCAAAGATTGGGCCATCATGATCTGGATAAGGGTATTTGAAAGATAATCTTACTCTGATCATTGAGAAAAGAATCTATGGAACTTCTGAATGTGTTAGGAAATGGGGATATCTCAAAGGAATATTTTGATGTCATCTATGAACTATGTGTCAAATGTTCACAAGGAGCTACGAGGCATAGCAAGGAACACGAGAAGCTTATAGCAAAATTCTCAAATCATCTAGTAGTGGGATCACAAAAGCAGAAATTGGGAACTTACTAGACAATTTGAGGACTAAAATATTAAGCACATTGTCTTCATATCTAGATGTTCTACAAGCAAATCATAAACAGGTCGAAGCCAAGAAAGAAATGGTCATATTCTATGCACAATGTAGGAAGAAGCACTTGCTAAAGGAGTGTCCACATAATGTGGTCGAAACTAGTGCAATATGTGAGAAAAATCACTCCACAAGCACATGTCCATCACTTCCTGGGCTAAAGTCAGCTTTTCAGGGGGAAAATGAAGAGACGAACCAACTCTATTTTATGGGACGAAAGAATTCATGGCAACTGCGACCTCAGAATATGAATCAAGGTATGAATCAAGACCCTTCTCAATATTTTAATAATTGGAAATTTGAATCTCAGCCTGCACCATTTTCCTCTCCATCATGGCTGCATTATTTCTAGTATCCTACTCCATGGAAGTCATAGTCACCTAAACCTGGTCCAGTCCCTTCTTGGTTTCAGAACTGGCATGGACTCCCTCTTCCTACAAATAAACTTCCTTAGCCTATGACACAACAATAGTTACAACTCCCACCAAATGCCTCCACTAGTACTCCTCCTCTTTGTCCTCGCCTTCCTATTCAAACCAACCATAATCAAAATAATAGGGGAGTCCAAAAGGTTGAGATACCCAACCTTATTGAATATGGTATTTCCACTTCGTAATGCAATGAGTTGAATCTTCAATCCGGGTGAGTGATGAATACAAAGACTTTACCAATAATTGTTGAACAAACTGAGGGAAAAGTCTCATCGTCAAAACCAGAACTTGTACGCCCCTCTGGGAAAGTTGGGGGTAATCCAACAAAAATTATTGTGGAATAACAACCCCCCACCAAAATAATTGTTACTTGAGGGGGTCACACAGGCCCACCTTATCCTGAGAGGATGTACCTGAGTAAACATATCCCTCAACCTAAATATGATCTCTTGCGATAATTATAGAATATTTTAAAATCAAATTTCTCCAGGCCATGAAATACATGTCGATTTATGCCAAAATAATTAGGGAATTATGCTCAAAGAAACCTGGGAGGAAGCCTAAAGACCCACTTACTATTCATGTCATGGGGAAATTGTCAAACACGATGTTGGGAAAATATACATCCCATTGAATACGGTGACCCGCGAAACCCGATCCTCATAGTCCAAATCAATGGTGTTCATATTCCAAATGTTATAGTAGATCTTGGGGTTGAAATAAAAATTATAGCTTCAAAAATTGTACTTACTATGGTCTTACTCAACCTTAAACCAACCCCAATGGTTCTAGAACTTGAAGATCAATCTATTGTGATATTTGTAGGGAAGTTGTAAGATGTAACCATTTACGTGGATTCTTGGGAGTACCCTATCAATCTCTTTGTACTACAAACTCAATCACCGGTAGGGGAACCCCCTAATCTTAGGAAGGTCATGGCTTGCTACGGCCAATTCCTACATTAGGTGTCGATCTAGGAAGATGGTAATATCAAATGGGGAAATTATGAAGAATCTTGTTCATTATCCTCTTGCAAAACCAAGTTCATTGGCCAAACATGGGTTTACCCTAGCACAAAATCCTTCCCTTTGGGATGAATCTGAACCTTAAAATGAAAATGTTAGACCAATTCTCACTATTGGGAAAGCTCTTTGTTTTGAATGAGAAATGAAAGATGACACTATTAGTACGTTTATCCGTGATCTTTACTTCATTTCTTGCCCGACCCGACAACAATTAGAGTTTGTTATGAGTTGTACTACCCAAGAATTTATTCAACTAGAAATTGAAACTGAAAACGTTCTTGTCACAGTAGCTCATAGCATTATTCCAGTAGAGATTGATCTAGGGAAAACCTTGAATATCAATCCCAACCTATCACCCTCCCAAACTGAACAATTATTAAAATTTCTTCATAATGAGACAGAGGCCTTTGCTTGGGAATACACAAATATCAAGGTAATTCATCTCGATTTATGTACCCATCACACATATATAAGAGAGGAATTTCATCTTGTTTGCCAACCACAAAGGAGAATGAACCCTGCTTTGAGAAACATTGTTAAGGAAGAACTACATAAGCTATTGGGTGTTGGGTTTATTTATCCAATCTCTGACAGCCAATGGGTATCACCATTAGTCATAGTCCCAAAGAAAAACTACAAGTGGATGATCTATGTCGATTATAGGGAATCAAATTGAGCTACCCATAAAGATCACTTTCCCTTACCTTTCATTGACCAGGTTCTTGACATACTAGCTGAAAAGAAGTTATTTTCTTTCCTGGACGGGTTCAGTGGATACAACTAGATCCAGATAGCTCCTGAAGACCAGGACAAGACCACTTTTACTTTTCCTTGGGGAAATTTTGCGTACCGGGTCCTCCCATTTGGACTCTATAATGCACCTGCTACTTTCCAATGGGAAATATTGAGAATCTTCTCTGATTTGATTAATGATAGTGTTGAAATTTACATGGATGATTTTACCCCTAATGGTGCTTCTTTATAAGATGGTTTGGAAAACTTAGAAAATGTAGTTAAATGATGTAAAAAGACTCACGTTTCTCTTAGCACTGTGAAATGTCATATGATGATGGAAGAAGGGATTGTCCTGAGGCATTTACTTGCAGCTAGAGGAATATGGGTTGATCCTGCTAAGGTCGAGGTAATATTAAAATTTCCCACTCTGAATACACACACAATGGTACGAAGCTTTATTAGTTATGCTGGGTATTATCAACGCTTCATAGAAATGATCGGTATTTAAACAGGAATGCAACAAATCACAGATATAACCATATACACAGAGATGCAGTGGAAATAATAATGCAAAATACTGAAATATGCTTACAAGCAAAAATGGAAATACACCAGCTAGGGCGATGGTAGCTTATCTCTGAGAAGATATGTGGCGGCTAGATGCCTCTAAACTATGTTACAATAAGACTCGAAGGCCTATTTATTGTTGAGAAACAATGGAAAATCCTTAACATCCCAAAATCTAACCCTAGAAGATGAAACGCCAAATTGTGGGCCCCGTTTTGGGTAAGTTGGTACATCAACTTCCCAGGGTCGTAACTTTGGCACTTGATCTTCATTTGACGCTTACAATAACTCGTTAGAAATATCTATTCGAGCACTACAACTTTGGGAAGAGCAACATCGGTCCATGGACCCATGTTGCTCCCAGATTTCCCAAAAAACGACGTTTACGGCCTGAAAATGGCTTCGGAAGTTCAGGACCCGAAAAACTGCTAAAAATAGTAAATTGTGCTACAATTATGGAAACTGAAAATCTGAAAGAGACAGTTGTGGGGGTCCAAGTGGGATAGGTGAGTGGCCACCAACATCCACCTAGATCATTCCCCCCCCCCCAGGATGCAATGGTCCTCATAGCATTGACTTCCTCCATCTACTGAACTTGGTTCCTGGCGAACTGTTCTGCAATCTCGGATGTGTCCAGTAATGGTTGGAAGCATGGTCGAGGGTGGTACACATTGAACACTTGGTGCAGGCGAAGGAATGGAGGAATTTCGTGCTCCAAATCATTCTTTCCCACAGCCTTGGTACTCTTGTAAGGACCATGTCAGATTGGTTTTAGCTTCTAATGGGCTCTTGTAAGGCGTTCTTTCTATATATGTAACCAAACTTTGTTGCCCACATGAAACTTGTGCGGTACCCCTATGGGTGAGGAGAAGTTGTTCCTATGTTCTTCGATGACCGTATCTCTTTGCTGTTGCTGCTGCTGCGTGGAGGAACCCTTCACGGGGGTCATGGATGTGGTGACAATCTTCCCATTAATGTGGGAGCGAAGCAGACAGAAAATAAATTTCCTAGCTTGTGAGATGAGCTTGTTGCCTTTCTTAGTAGTGATCAAAGAGGTGGCAGTAGGTGGGGCTACCTTAGGTATCCTATATAATGAATCACCCAAAGTAATAATAACAGCATGAGGTCTTGCCTCATACACAGTATGTCGCCTCCACAAGTATGGTTGGCCTAATAGTACATCACAAACATCTAGAGGTGTAACATCACACAATACCTCGTCTGTGAAGGGCTTGATGCTGTAGGGAAGGCAGCACTGCTAGCAGACTCGAAGATCTCGTCCTTGGTGAAGCCACCCAATATTGTACGACTGCGAGTGTGGTGTAGTCGGAAGGCCCAATTGCTTCACGACCTCTGCTAAAATGAGGTTCTTTCGGCTGCCACTGTTGACAATAAATTGCAGTGGTGAACCCTTTACCCACATCTGTGAGTGGAAAAGACATTCCCCCTCCTCTGGATCTTTGGGCTCATTCTTCTGGATCTTGGTGGTGGCAACGGTGATGCTGGGCTCTGTATCAATGATCTGCTTCCCTTTTCGATTCCCCTTGTTGGGTTTTGACTTAGGGTCAGAACACGCATCTGATTCGAAAGCCTTTAACTCTGCCACCAGCGACTCCTTGGTCCGACACTCACTTGTGTTGTGAGTGGGGCTCTTATGGAACTCACACCACTTTCTATGTCCTTCTTCGACATCGTGGTGTTGTTCTTTTCTTGTGGCTTTGATGGGTTGATCCAAGAATATTTTGCTTATAAATGTGTTAAAGAATCACATGTAGAAATTGCATCTTAAACATAGAAATCTAATGTGCACATGAGAGAAGAAGAAGAATATAAAGCATGAAAGAAGACAACAAGCCTTAATAACGGAGTTCGTCCAACTTGGACTACGTCTCTGGACCCTGGTTGATCAATGCGGAGGCCTTCATTCATTAAATGACATGAAATAGAAGAATGCAGTCATCAGTTACAAAAAAAGGAGTCTTATAATTCTGCCTCTATCAAGCTCTATGTCTCTACGGCTCTACGGTGCTTTGGCTTTCAGGCTCTTTGGCTTTTACGCTTCTCTGAGTAACTTCTCGGGCTCTGTCTAGCTCTCTGGCTCTGTCTGGCCCTCTCACTCTGTGGCTCTATAGCTCTGTCTATCTCTGCTTCTCCTTCTAGCACAGCCTTCCCTTTGGCTCTCTGGCACTCAGGCTCTCGGGCACTCAAGCTCTCTATCTTCCTCCTGAGGAATCCCCCCTGTTTTTCTGCTCTGCATTCATCATGTTTTATAACACGTTTTTGTTGCAGCATTCCACTTATAACGTGAACTGAAATGTTCAAAATAGAAACAATTCTACTAATGAAAGGAGCAGTTGGCGTGGGTTTACCCCACCGTTCGTCCTTTTTCCCAGCATTAATCCCAAAATAGAACATACATTAACAATACCACGAAATACATGGAAATACATTGAAAAACCAACTATGAGCCTTAGCCAAATTTCAAATTTCATTAGATCAGGTCTATAAACCCATCGGGTCTGGCCCTTTCATCGCAAGTCACATATCACGTTGTTTAGTGGCCCTTGTCATGGGGATCCATCGTTCGTCGATCGTCGATATCTCTGATATCACCATATCACTATCGGCACTATCGCAATATCATATGTCGCTAATGCAACGACCCGGGGGGTCTTCCCTTTGGTTATGCCGACGCCGATCACCGATGCCAATCGCCGGCGCTGATATCACCGATATGTCAATATGTTGATCGTTGATATCATACCTTGCATATCATATCAGTGGGGTCTATGCCTTCTGCTCCTCCGATTGCCGATACCGATCATCGATATCGCATGTCGCTGATCGGGGGTTCCTTCCGCCCGGCCTTAAGTCTGCCTTTTGAACTCCTCCGACTGCGATTTCCCTTTAGAAGACTTTTAAGCCCATTTTTAGGAGAAATGCCTCCTTTTTCAAAGGAACAAAGGCAAACTCTTTTCATGATAACTTCATCATCCGAAGTCCATTTTAGCCCATTCAAGTTGCAGTAGATTCAGAATGAAAAGATCTACGCAATGGGACTATTTCCAGGAGCATCCTTGGACTTTCATTTTCCTTTGTGAGAAACACTTTAGACTTAGAAGTCTATCTTAGATCCATTTTGGATCAATCCACCTGGATCAATCCTCCCTACTAAAAAGCTTTTGGACCCCAAAAGCATTTACACTTAGCACATTGTCTCAATCCACACTTTCAATCACCTGCACATGAAACTGGTACATTCTTGCAATCATGCACACCACACATGACTCAATAACCCCTCCTTGCCAAGAGTTCATAGCACACACTCATTGGCCAAGGATTACATAAAAAGTAATTAATGCCTCAAATACTAATAAGGAAAGCCCAAAACATCATCATTGCATCTTGAAGTGATGAGAAACATGCCATCATTTTTACATTTACTTGCAATGTATGATTTACAATGGTGGCCATAACAAGCTACTACCCCTAAAAAGCCAACTTAATAAAGTAGACCACAGTGAATGGTGTGGATTCATCTGTTGAACATATTCACCTTTCGGCTCCTCTAGCGATGTTTCCAGAACATGGAGCATCAGACACTTGATTTGTTGGTGTCCCTCTTTATTGCAATGATTACAATGATTCTTTCTCCTCCAAACTTTTCAGGCCACCTTAGGGTGCTTTCCCCTGGTGTTCCTTCGACAAGTGTTCATGGGGCCTTCATTATCGTTGGACTTTGAGGACAAAATTTCATCGTCTGTCATTGGCTAGTTACTAGCTGTATTGCCCCAACTGCTTTCTGGTGTATCCGAGCCCTGCATGGCACGGTAATTCCTTGAATTTGATGGGGTTTATGATGCCTTAGCCTTTCATTCTGAGGCCCTTTCCTTGATACCCCATTTCCTTCATTATTTTGGATCCAATCCTTGTCGTATGTTTTTCAAAGGCAGCAAATTCATCATCATGAAAATCATATGAAATCAGAGAATTGATTTTTACCTCCAGATGGCTATGTTGCAGCTTTTCCAAGGCTGCGTCCTTGGCTTGCAATTGGCATAGTAATCTTTGGTTTTCTTCCCTTGCCTCCTGTAGAAACCTCCTTAGCTTAGCATTCTCTGCTTGGGTGTGGTGGTAGATCTCCTCGAGTTCTTGGCATCCTGCTGCGGGGAGTGCCCTTTTTGTTATGTCGGTTGAAATCCTTGATACATTGCCGGAATTAGACCCCAAATCTATGGGTCCTCCTGCTGCGATCCCAAAGGCTGAAAATTTCGTCTCATCACCAGAGTTAGACTCCAAGTTAATGGGCCTACCCTGTGCAAATCCTGTAGCTGTGACCTTCTTGTCTTCCTCTGACTCAGAATTTGGGCTTTGCTGCACGGTGGCGATGACCTTCTGCTTCCGCTTTCTTTCATTCCTCTCAGGTCTCAGCTCACGGTGCAACTTCCAGAAATTCTCTTCATCATGCCCCTCTTTCTCACAATGTGTGCAAGAGGGCTTTGCTCCCCTTTTCTTGGTTGCCACAGTTCTCTTTGAGTGGTCATCTTGTCCATGTGTTCCCCTGTTTTCTAGATGAATGACCTTTACACTGGCTGAGTCAATAGTAGTAAGTTCAAAAAATAATAATGAATGCCTAATGTAACTATTTAATGATCCAATATACTTAGTTACTAGTTCAGGTGTATCAAGTGCAATACCCGAATTAAGTGTTTTATTTCTAAACTCCTCTGTAAAAATTTGAACATCTTAACCTTTGCCTTGCCTTAAATACTGCCAATTCATTAATGCTTCCTACTTGTAACCCAAGGGATAAAATTGTTCCTTTAACGCAAAAATGGAATCGGGCCATGAGGAAAGAAGGTTACCCACATTCTTACTGCTTTTCAATCTACTCTCCCACCAGACGAGAGTGGTGCTACTTAGCAGTAGAGAGTCCAGCTGAATCTTTGCCTCATCCTCCACAGTCTGCTAAATCTTGTAGTAGATCTCAATTTGCCTAATCCAATTACTAAGCTTTTCAGCATTACTTTCACCATTAAACATGGGAAGATCAAATTTGACATCTAATATAAAGAAGGGTTTCTTATGTGCATCCCTGGAATTCCTACGATTATAGTGATGAGAGGAAGAATAACTTTCACTCGTGGAAGGAGAAGGAGGGGTTTCTTCTCCACCATTTCCATGCGCTAAACCTTGTTCTTTTGGTTTTCTCTCTTCTTCTTTCTCCAGCCTTGAAAGAAACTGACCGACATTCTCTACCATTGAATAGAAAGTTTTGCAGAAATTGCACTCCTCTTCAATACGAGCCTCTTCATCTGCCATGTTTCTCTTTCGATGTACATGCCCCACTTCGGGATCGAAAGGCTCTAGTTTCCCTTCACCTCTTTGGACTCTGTTTCTTTCTAGCATACAAACATGTAGTTCACATCTAGAAAGACCTACTTTGGTACCACTTGATCCAAGAATCTTTTGCTTATAGATGTGTTAAAGAATCACATGTAGAAATTGCAGCTTAACCATAGAAATCTAATGTGCACATGAGAGAAGAAGAAGAAGAACATAAAGCATGAAAGAAGACAACAAGACTTCATAACAGAGTTCGTCCAACTTGGACTACATCTCCGGGCCCTGCTCGATCAATGGGGAGGCCTTCATTCATTAAATGGCATGAAAAAGAAGAATGCAGTCATCAGTTACAAAAAATGGAGTCTTATAATTCTGCCTCTATCAAGCTCTGTGGCTCTGTGGCTCTACAACGCTTTGGCTTTCACGCTCTCTGGCTTTTATACTTCTCTGAGTAACTTCTCGAGCTCTATATAGCTCTCTAGCTCTGTCGGGCACTCTCTCTCTACGATTCTGCAACTCTGTCTAACTCTGCTTCTCCTTCTGGTGCAACTTTCCCTTTAGCTCTCTGGCACTCAGGTGTTGGGCTACTAGTTTGTCATTATTATTATCACTTTAACACCTATTTCACCCATTTATACCATTCTTTATCACGTCATTTATCATGGTTTATCATCTTATAATTATTTATGCTCTTATGGATAAATATTATTTCTTCTCCTTTATTTTTAATAAATTGATGATTATTATGCATGATTTTACCAATGATGGTTTATTAATAAATTTTTTGTAACATCACTCACCATTTTAGCCTCCAAGATATTTTCCATATTGCAGATTTGATCTCTAGCTCATCATTAAATGTGCCAACTCAGAAATTTGCTAGAATAAGAAGTGACAATATTGCAATATAAGTTTTGGCCAAATGGAGAAGAATTTGGAAAATCCGAAACATGGGTTTTGTCCAAAACGGACCAAATTAGATTTGTGAGGAGCCGTTTTCCAAAATTCGGTCTGTATTAAGAGAAAAGGAAGGTTCTATGAAGACGTTTTTCTCTGATTCGTTGTTGTGGCTATTTTCCAAATTATCTCGGTTGCAATACCAAATTCAACCTGTTCTTGTTGAACGCTGATGGAAATATATTTTAGATATGATCTTGTTGATCAATTTTTTGTGAACAATCCAATTTTGTAATGAGAATCATTTTGTAATCATCTTTGTTGTAACTTCTCTATGCTCTCTGTGTATTTAAATGAAAACAGAGATCAAAGATACGAGATGGGAATTATGGGGAATTAGATGGATTATTAGATTAGAAATAGATAGGATAGGATAGGAGAAGAGGGGGATAGAACAATTATTATTCCAAATTGTAATTTTATTTGCAATCTCTCGCTGCTGAGAAGACACAAATTACTATAATGTTGCCCGATTTGATGATTAATATATAAGTAGAGTTGTTGTTCCTTCGCATCTCCTGAAGTAATCTGGCGGTATTCACTTACAGCTAAGGGCCCGACCCCTGGTGGATTCACTTGTTGTTCCTGTATCATGCATTTCTGATTTCTGCAGTGTGATGGTTTGATTGAATTCTTACTTTTTGCAATTGTATCACTTTGTTGTTTCTTATTTTCCAATCTTAACAGAATCATTCTGCTTTGTATAATCCGTAGTAGTGTTGTTGATTCAGTTTACTGTTATTTCAGATTCAGTTATTTAATTACATATTATGTTTGAGATCATCAACTGTAAAGAGTATTGACTATCACTGTCAAAGCTCTCAGATTGGGATCATTTGCTGCTTGTATTGGTTATTGAGGATTGTGTTTGATTTAGATTAAATTAGTTAAAAGAGGAATGAGTTATCACTACTGTATCCTCGACTAATGATTGCTGTTACTTTGATGAATGTATGATTTGATTTCATTAGAGGATTAAGTTTTCTTTAATTGCAATTGGGATTTATTAAAAGCATCCATTTACTCTTGTATTTGAAAGATCTATACTGCAATTTAAGAAACATTACTCTCTGGGATTATAGCGTGCACATATTGTGTACACTCTTGAAATAAGAGGACTTTCTAGTGTTGATAATTAATGTGGGATAACTAGGAGTTTTAAAATGCACCTTTTAGCACCCAACATTAGGCTCTTGGGCACTCAAGCTCTCTATCTTCCTCCCAAGGAATCCCCCCTGTTTTTCTGCTCTGCATTCATCGTGTTTTATAACACGTTCTTGTTGCAGCATTCCACTTATAGCGTGAACTAAAATGTTCAGAATAGAAATAATTTTACCAATGAAAGGAGTGGTGGGCACGGGTTTACCCCACCATTTGTCCTTTTTCCCAGCATTAATCCTGAAATAGAACATACATTAACAATACCACGAAATATATGGAAATACATTGAAAAACTGACTATGAGCCTTAGCCAGATTTCAAATTTCATTAGATCGACTCTATAAACCCATTGGGTCTAGCCCTTTCATCACAAGTCGCATATCGTGCTGTTTAATGGCCCTTGTTGTGGGGATCTACCGATCGCTGATCACTGATATCAGTGTATCACTATCGGCCCTATCGCAATATTGCATGTCGCTAGCGCAATGGCCCCAGGGGTCTTCCCTTTGGTTATGCCGACGTCGATCACCAACGCTGATCATCGTTGCCGATCACCAACGCCAATTGCCGATCACCGACGCCGATGCCGATCGCCGACACTGATTTCACCGATATGACGATCAGGCAATCGCTGATATCGCACCTCGCCTATTGGATCGGCGAGGTCTATGCCTTTTTCTCCTCCAATCGCCGATGTTGATTGCTGATATTGCATGTCGCTGATTGGGGGTTCCTTCCGCCCAACCTTAAGTCCACCTTTTGAACTCCTCCGACTGCGATTTCCCTTTAGAAGCCTTTTAAGCCCATTTTTAGGAGAAATGCCTCCATTTTCAAAGGAACAAAGGCAAACTCTTTTTGTGATAACTTCATCATCCGAAGTCCATTTTAGCCCATTCAAGTTGCAGTAGATTCAGAATGAAAAGATCTACGCAATGGGACTATTTCCAGGATCTCCTTCCACTTTCATTTTCCTCTATGAGAAACACTTTAGACTTAGAAGTCTATCTTAGATCCATTTTGGATCAATCCACCTAGATCATGGGTTGTCTTGGGTCACCCCACATTCGCTTTTTCCTTTGTTCTTCGGATTTGCATATCCAAAGTCTCTCCTCTTCTGTTTGAAGTTTTGCTCGAATTTGACAATGTATCAGTATGCTGTGCTGAGTGAGGAGATGTTCAGGAACTCCATCTCTTCTTGTATGTATCTGTGTAGGCAGCTGCAGTATTTGAGTACCAGATGTAGCTCAAAATCTTTGATAGCCAACTATGTACGAAGGGTATGAAAAATGTTTGTGAACTTCGGCACATCTTGGTCTCATCCCTGCCACAGCATGGTCCACTTTATGTATTTATCCTCATAGCTTTTGACAGGGTAGTATTGCTCTTTGATGTCATCCCGAAATGAATTCAAAGTGGGTGCGGCTTAAAACAGTGAGCCTGTACTTTCATCCTTCTACTCGGAGTAGGTTTCCCACTAGTCCTTGACGTGGGGGGCTGCTTTGAGAAGAGCGAAAAAAATCTTTTTCCCAACTCGAAAATTCATGAATAGAAAAATAACCCTCTAGGAGAGTTATCCATTTATCTATGAAATATGTGTCTATCTGACCCTCGAATATGGGGATTTCAAAATTAATTTGTACCTTCAAGGGTGTGGCATTTCCAGAGTAGCTGCTGGAAGCTGATGCGTCGCCTTTTGGTAGCCGCTAAAGGATCTGGGCAAAGTTGTCCATCATCGCATTCCTTTGTCGCTTGAGGGCTTCTTCGAGCAAGATTTTGATAGGATCTCCTGCCCTCTCATCTTTCTTTTCATCTACCATTGGAGGCCGTCAGGATTTGTGAGGCTGGTTTTGCAAAGGTTCGACCAGTTCAAGCCCTAACTCCTTATATCTCGACCTCGTTGGGAACATGCAAAGAAAAACAGAGAAAAATCAAACCGCTCTAATACCACTGATCTGGATTTAAACAGGAACACAACAAATTACAGAGATGCAGTGGAAATAATACTTCATTTCATTAATGTAAAATATTGAAATATGCTTACAAGCATAAATGGAAATAAACTAGCTAGGGCGATGGTAGCTTATCTCTGAGAAGAGATGTGGCGGTTACATGCCTCTGAAATGTGTTACAATGACGCTCGAAGGCCTATTTATTGTTTAGAAACAATGGAAACCCCTTAACATCCCAAAGCCTAACCCTAGAAGATGAAATGCCAAATTGTGGGCCCCGTTTTGGGTAAGTTGGTACATCAACTTCCCGGGGTCGTAACTTTGGCACCCGATCTTTGTTTGATGCGTACAATAGCTTGTTAGAAAGATCTATTCGAGTAATACAACTTTGGAAAGAGAATAATTGGGACATGGACCCATATTGCTCCCAGATTTCCCAAAAAGCGTCATTTAGGGCCTCAAATGGCTCTAGAAGTTCAGGACCCGAAAAACTGCTAAAAATAGTAAATTGTGCTACAATTACAGAAACTAAAAATCTGAAAGAGAAAGTTGTGGCGGTCTAAGTGGGATAGGTGGGTGGCCACCAACATCCACCTGGATCAAGAAATTTTTTCTAAAATAAAATTTCCACTTTTCCAACAGCTATCTAAAAATGTAGAATTTGTGTGGACTGATGCTTGTGAATTGGATTTTTTAGGGATCAAGACATTAGTCTGAGGATAAAATATTTCATATTCTTGATTGAAAATTTCCATCCCATATTTTTACGGACGCTTCCCATACAGAAGTTGGGGCACTTTTGGGACAACATGAAGATAAGAAGTTGTATGAAATCTACTACGTTAGCAAGAATTTAACTCCTGCTGAGCTTAATTATACGGTAACTGAGAAGGAATTTTTGGTTGTCATTTATGATGTTAACAAATTTTGAAATTATATTACAGGCTATCCCACCTTTGTGCATACAGATCATTCAACCATTAGGTATCTAATGAACAAAATTATAACTCCTGAATGAATCACAAGATGGTTATTATTGTTACAAGGATTTTCTATCACTATTGTGGACAAACTAGGAAAATATAATGTTGTAGCAGATTTGCTATCTAATTTGAATATTAATAATGAAGATACACCTATAGAAGATATTTTTCCTGATGAAAATCTATTTGCAATTTCTACTCACACCCTTTGGTATGTAGATATTTCTAACTATCTTGTTACAGGTAAGGTACCTCATCATTTGTCACACGGGGAACAATGGAGAATTATTTAGGAGAGTGTGCGTTATACAAGTATAGAAGGGTACCTCTTCTACAGTAGACCAGATAAGAAAATCCAACATTATGTAGGTGAGGATGAGTCTACGATGTTTGGGAAGCTACCCAAGATGAACCTTGCGGGGGACACTTTGCTCATAAACAAACTGGTCACAAGGTATTGCAGATGGGATACTGTTGGCCCTCTATATTCCAGGATGTAGAATATAAGTACGAGGGTTTGAAAGTTTTCAACGAATGGTCCAACCCAGTTGATCAGATAAAATTCCACTGAAGACTCATCTTATCCTCGAGCCCTTTGAGAAATGGCCATTGATTTTTTTGGGCCATTTAACCCTCCATCTCACCAAAATGTCCATATCCTTATCTGTACAGACTATGTGCTGAAATGGGTGGAAGCCAGGGCTGTTTCAAAAGCCACTAAAAAAGCCATCTCAGACTTCCTGTTTGAAGAAATATTTGATCATATGGGACTCCCAGGGAAATAATTTCAGATGGAGAGGCACATTTTACATCACATTCAACAACAGTACTTATGAAGAAATTTGGAATCATACACCAGGTGACATCCCCATATCACCCTTAGGCGAATGGTCAGGTAGAGAGAAAAAATAAAATATTTGAAAATATTCTTACAAATATTGTGGCTAAACATCATTGGAATTGGGATGAAAATCTCCCTGAAGCACTTTGGCCATATAGAACTACATGGCGGAAGATAATGGCATTTTCACCATATGAACTTGTGTTTGGGAAATCCCCTCTATTTCTGGTTTATTTCAAGGTCAAAATTCTCAGGATAGCTCTTGAACTAGGCCTGCATCTTACTGCAGCCAAGAAACACTGACTGGATCAACTTAATGAGTTAGATGAAATCCATTTGGTAGCTATATAGAAGACTGCCACCATCCAACTGCAACGAACTAAGTGGCATGGTAATTTTATTGAGAAAAAGATGTTTCCAAAAGGTGATTGGGCATTACTCTATGATTCTGGATTCAAGGATTTTAAAAGAAATCTCTACTCAAGATGGATGGGCCCATATGAGGTCAACACAATGTTTGACAATTTAATTGTTAAACTCATAACAATAGATTATTCACATACTTCGTTACTTGCAAATGGACATCGCCTCAACTTGTATCACTATCCGACCTCTAGGGACTCCTTCATTAGACAATTTTCTGATGATTATGGTTTTGAAGTCATTTGTGCAGAAAATTCTTCCTCCGCACCTCTTGTTGAATAAAAATGTAATTTAAAAAATAAATAATAGTACTAATAATAATAAAATATTTTTAAGTTCTACTACTACTTCACTTGCAGTGCTTTTTTCCCCTTCCCTTACTGCTACTCTAGTTGCATCGGTCTTTTCCCTTCCCTTGTTGCTATTCCAATTGCAGCAATCTTTTTCCCTTCCCTTGCTACTACTCCAGTTGCAACACTCTTTTCCTCTCCCCTACTGCTACTCCTATCACAATGTCTCAGTTATCTCCATTACAACATTGCCGATGTTGATACTCTACTGATGTTGATACTCCACTAGTGTTGATACTCTGCTGATGCCAAAACTCCACTAGTGTTGATACTCTGTCGATGCTGATATTCCACTAGTGTTGATACTCTACTGATGTTGATACTCCACTAGTTTTGATACTCTTCCAATGCTGATCCTCCACTGGTGTTGATACTCTGTTGATGTCGATACTTCACTGATGCTGATACTCCACTAAGGTAAGTCATTAGGTACGTCCCCAAACAACTCAGTGAATTTAATTGACATTTCAATAATGACATGACACATTAGGGTTGAGGACGACCATAACTTAGCTGGGGAGGATACAGTATTGCATTTAATTAATAACAATACAGTTGTCATTATTATCATACCTCATTAAATACCATTTAAATCATTCAATCATATCATTAATATTGTATTGTTACCCACTCACATCATATCTCCATCTGTATCCTTCACACATACCAACACTCACTGGAAAATACACCATGTACAAATACACATGCCTACATTAAAATGTGGTCATTTCCAATGTATCGTAATTATTACCATAATTATTACCATGATTAACATTGTTTTACCATAACACTCTCCCAGATTCATTTCCCTTATTTCCATTTTCGTTACCACATAGTTTCTTGGCTAATGTTCCATCAACAGTTGGCTGCTACTCCGAACGCTACTGTAGGGTAACTAATAGGTATGATGGGTGGCCAGGCTATCAAACATGAACTTGAGAACACAAAGTAGATACGACGCCAAGGTAGATTTTCCAAAATGTGGGCTGGCATACTTACTTTGACTAGCTATAGGGATTCGATGAAGGAATGACAGTTGAATTTTCATTGAATCTGAAAGGAAATAGCTCCAGGGTCTACAGATTGGAAGTTAAGGTAACCAAGGAATTCACTACAGTATTCAATGGGTTATCATAGGACCAACATAAGTGGTTTATCAGAAGAGCATCCTTCCCAAAGTTTCCAGAGTTGTTCTTACAAGCGGGGGAGAACGTGGTGCATAAAGGAAAGGGATATGATTGAAAATCACTACCACAACCATGGTCAAATGTCGCATACTTGTTAACTAGTATATCACTTGTGAAGGTCAATTTTCTATTGTTTTTAAATATCATTTCAAGCTCTTAACATGTCTCTAATTTCGTCAGATGCATGTTGTAAATATCCATTTATTCCTTTCAAACAATTTACAATTGATGGCTCGGTCAGTGCACCGCTCCTACCAGGCATTGGTCGTCCTTACGAATCATCGACTTGTTAGATTGTTGGTAATACATGCCTTGTTATAGACTTCTATAACTTGGTAGCAACATGTTGAATTATCAAAGGAGAAAGTTGCAGCCATGATGCTTGCAAGGTCAGAAGAGGAATTGCTTGAAGAAGAAGAAATGGAACAAATGTCAGAGGAAGTAGAGGAGCAAGGGGACGAAGAAATGAAGGATCAACAAGATGGTTTGGGAGATAGGGAAGGAACTCAGGAGATATAAATGGAGGATGTTGGTAGAATGGAAACTAAAATTACTCCCCCTTTCTCACCACTGATGTCCTCTTTGCCTAGAGTACCAAGAAATTTTCATTCTCCCACCGTTGCGACAACAAAAGCTGGATATTCAGAAGTCTTTCCTCCCAATTTGAAGTTCTTAGGAGTTGTTGTAGAAGATAGTTTGACCAATAATTCTCCACAAGAACCAGTACCAGCTTCAGAACCAATGGAATAAGATATTATGTATGATGCTACTCCACAAGAACCAGTACCAACTTAAAAAAAAAAAAATGGAAAAAGAGTGTGCAACCAATACTACTCCACAAGAACCAGTATTGACTTCAGAACAAATGGAACAAGAGGGTAGGACTGATATTTCTCCACAAGAACCAATATTAGCTTTAGAACAAATGGAAGAAAATTTGGTAGTGCCAGAGTTTGTTGAATAATTTTTTATATTTCTCCAAAAGAACAAGTACTAGCTTTAGAACCAATGGAAGAAAATTTGGTAGTGCCAGAGTCTGTTGAAGAATTTTCCAATAACGATCAATAAGAACCATTATTGGCTTCAAAATAGATGGAGGAAATTCTAATAAAACAAGAAACTGTTGAAGAATTTTCCGATACTACTCCATAAAATCCAGTACTAACTTCAGAACAGATGGAGGAGAATGTAATAAAACAAGAACCTGTTGAGGAACTTGTAAAAAGGAAAATTCCCAGTTGGCATTAGAACCAACTATTGTTAAAAGAGAATATTCAGTTAAAGATGGAGATTACAAATCTAAGGAAATGAGTGATGTGGTGTAGAAATAGGAAAAAGGAAAGCAAAAAATCAAACAGGTAGAACATCTGCATCCCCTGGAACCAGTGGGATAGTTTCATTGGTTGTATAGACAGAAGATAGAGAGGTAGTCTCGGTATTCATCTAGATAGAAGATAGGGATGTAGCCTTGTTATCTACACAAACAGAAGGCAAAGAGGTAATATTGACATCCACACGGACCGAGGCACTCATCTACCTTGAAGAAACACGAGAATTTATTTTGTTAGCATAAATCCAGAATTGGAAGGCCAATACTTTTAGTTATAGTGTGGGGAAATCCCCACGAAGGATCATCAGAAAGAAATAAGACAACTTAGGGAGAATATGGAAAGGGAAATTGCCAATTATATAACTCAGATAAAAAAATCTCAACAACAACGAGAAAAAATGCAGAAGAGAATTAGAGAATTGCAGCAAAAGGTTCAGTTGCTAAAGACATATAAGGATGAGATGTTTATTCTAGTGCAACAAATGATGGCATGCAGGCCCCCTGCTAACTATTACACCTTTTTTCTTCATGAGGAGTATTTGTTTTTCAGTTTGGAAAGTATTCACTAGGGGTTGAGTCACAAAATAGAAGACCCCATGCAATTGTTAAGGATTTTGAGAGCTAATAATTATATTAACCAACATTTGTTATGTGATCTATACATGCATGATTGTATCCTAGAAATTGATCAGACATTCAACCTTGTGCCATTTGTAGGAGATATCCAATTAAGGGATTTTACATATTTTGTGATCAATCAAGTCAAATGGAAGAAGTCCCTTGATACATTTGAGGCAAATCAAGCAAATCATCTAATGATGGTTAGGATGGAGAATTTCCAATATGGGGCTATTTGTACTAAACATTTTTAGTTTCTCAAATTAGAAGGTTGAAAGGACCATATGCTTACGACACAACGATGGTGTATCGACCTGTGCACAATACAAATCTATACTTTTAGGGAAGAGGCCATGGATGCTTGTTAAATGCATTGGATACTTTCATCATCAGCAATACGGGCACGAGAACCCTTTGGGGCACCCAACTTTTCAAAAGCATTGGAAAGAATCCCACAATATATATTATTGCATGAAACACTGTGCAGTTGGTTGGTTGGGGGTAAGGTTCCAGTTTCCTATTATCTGGTTACCTTTTGATCAGTATGTGTGGACTTGTATTGTGGATGAATATTGGTGGAAGGACATCATTCACATAAATGGTTATTAGCTACCTGGGACTGATATAGTGAAACTGTCAGGCCAGGTAGTAACTCCATGAATTCAATTCATATTATTCCTTCAAGTTGATATTTATTATATACATGAGGGAGACTGTTCACTTCATCTCCCGATGACTGTTCATATTTTTTATTATTTATTTACAACAATTATATTTATTCACCCAATCCTGATGATTAGGTGTCAAAATTCCCCCCCTTAATCTGAAGAGATGTTGGTGAGTCCAAGCATCATTCTGAATTGTTCAAGCTTTTCTCTTCCAAGCACTTTGGTGAAGATGTCTGCAATTTGCTCATTAGTGGAACAATGATGGAGATGGATTGTTTTGGCCTCAACACGATGTCAAATAAGATAATATTTAGTATTGATGTGCTTCATTCGATCATGGAACTTTGGATTCTTGGCCAACTTTATTGTAGAGGTATTTTCAATCATGAGTGGAGTTGATTGTACTTGTTTTACCTGCAAATCTTCAAGAATTTTCCTGAGCCACACAATTTCTTTTGTTGCCTCAGCTGCTACCACGTATTCTGCTTCTGTTGTTGAATCTGTTGGAACTGATTGTTTGCGTGATCTCCAAGAGACAGCTCCTGATTCAAGACTCATAGCATATCCTAAAGTAGATACCCAATTTCTTTGTCTCCATCAAAGTCTGAATCAGAGTATCCAATCAAACTGAAGTCATCCACCTGCATATACTTGATTCCAAAGTCTTCAGTTCCCTTCAAGTACCTTAGAACTCCTTTTGTAGGAGACCAATGTCCTTCACAAGGCTTTTGCATAAACCTAGAGAGGATTCCAACAACAAATGAAATGTCTGGTCTGGTTGTAGTTAGGTAGTTGAGACTTCCTACAAGCTGTCTATACTTTGTTGCATCCTCAAATTCTTTTCCTTCAATAGATGTGAGCTTTAAGTTTTGTTCCATTAGAGTAGTAAGAGGAATGCATTTTGTCATGCCAAACATGTTCAACAGATCTCAAATGTATTTCTTTTGAGAAAGAAATATGGACTTCAGATGTTGAGTTACTTCAATACCAAGATAGTAATGAACATAGCCCAAATCAGCCATTTCCCCAATTCCTTCTTTATGGATGCAATGTAGCTTTCATTATTCCCTTTCATCAAAATATCATCTACATATACCACAAGATATACAACTGTTTTTCCAACTTTCTTGACAAATAAAGTTACATCATCAAGATCATAATGTTTGAAATTGAGTTTCAGAAGATGCTCAGTTAGTTTTTCATACCAGGCTCGTGGTGCTTGTTTGAGGCCATACAAATATTTCACAAGTTTTCATACATTATGTTCATGTCCTTTCACAGCAAATCCTTCAGGCTAGGACATAAAAACATTCTCTTTTAGATCTCCATTCAAGAAAGCAGTTCTTACATCCATTTGATGGATTTTCCAACCGTTCTGAGCTGCTAAGGCAAAGAGTGTCTGGATGGTAGCCCATTTTTTGTGGGGGAAAAGTCTCCTCATAATCAACCCTTTCCTAAAATTAGTTGTAACTCCTTGTATCAGTTTTTCTGCCATATTTTCTCTCTGGGCTCTCTGCCATAATAATTTTCTGTGCCCTCTTCTCTAACCATTTTTTATTCATATTCAGCTATAATACATTGCGCTGCTCTACTATAATCTTCCTTGCATAATACCTTTCGAAATATCCCAAGGGTCAAAACTCCCAATCTTCTGCTCCTAAGCCAAAAGCCTGGCAAAAAAACCTCTACATGACTAATGAGGATACATTTATAATAAAAGGGGTGACTATTCATCTCCATTTGTGACTCTTTGACTTCCCTCATGATTGTTTGACTTATTTCAACCATGTCCTTTGGAATTCATTACAAAATGACTCTTCACATTCCATAATTGACGCTTGGAATTTCAATTACAATTAATTACAAAAAATATTACAATATCGCTCATACCCATGTAAGACACAATTGGGTAGAGTCAACTAGACAACCTAATAAGAAAAAATATGTTAAACTTGAGTTTGGGGAAAGTCCAACTCAGCCATTTCAACTTGTAGTTGCTCGATCACATAGTGGTGCCAAGCCTTGTACTGTGCGATGACATCCCCAAACTGTGTGATGGGATCAAGCTGGAAGTGGACTCTAGCCTCCATTACATTTGGGCAGACTGATTTGGAACTAGTTTGAATTTCCTTCTTCAGCAGGATCAACATGGTATTAATCTGGATAGGGCCACCAATTTACTTATGCATATTGTTCATGTTCACCTCCAGATCTTCCTTGGTGATAATCTGCCTAAGATGGTCCAATAATTCTTCAAACTTCTGCCTGACTTCATTTCTACACTTGACTTCGATGAGTGAGAAAAGTGAAGGGACCTTATGTGATTTCACCATGAAATCCACGCTATTGTATAATTGTTCATATGAGGGCTGAATGTTGGCGATGAATGAGGCGAGTTGCTTGTTACTCTAGATGATCATCCAAACTTGTGCTTTCTCTAATTCTGTTTGTTGCCTTGTTTTCTTTTCCAATTTGGATGGTGCCTCTTTGTGTTGCATTGACCACTCATGCACGATAGCATTGGCTATATGGGCAGCCTTGAGGGATTTAGCATTATCTTTTCACTTCTACTACATGTCATGCAAGCAGAAAATTTACTTATGCACAATGACAAGCTCCTCGTAAAGGATCCACATGGTTTCTCCCAATGTTAATACTTCACCAGGTATGGCTTCTTTACGTTCTTCCAAATATACCTGTGTAGGGGTTGCTTTCTAGACCTCTGCTTGGAGCTGTTCAATTTGTTTCCTTGCATTCTATAAGTTTTTTGTCATCTACCTATTCTCAACCATGAGATACTCTATATTTGACTGGGTAGCACCTGCGAAGCCCAAGATGGATGCAGAAATGGCCTTTGGATTTCTTTTGGTATATATTACAATCACCCTTTCTTTAATGAATGTAGGAGATGTAATATCATCTGGAAAATGTTTCTTTCATACTTGTAAAATATTCTTCTTAATCTCATCGTAAGCTATATTATATGTATCCATGACCATACCATCATCAAGAGGAACAATTTCCTTTTCTTCGCTTGGATTTTTCTTTGTTATCGGAGGAGGGGAAGATTAAATGGTGACCTGCTAAGTGATCAAAATAAGATCAACATATTGGTTTAGCAGCTCTAGTTCCACCTCCATGTCTTGAATCAAAATCAATTCTTCGATTTCTTGAGCAAGTTCCTTCTCCTGTAATTGTTTGCTCTCCTCTTCTATTGGTTTGTTATGTTCTTTTTCTTCAGCCTGTTTCTGTGTTGCTTCTTCTTCTATTCTCTGCAATTCTTCTTCTTGTTGTTTCTGCCTTTCTCCTTCCAATATTTTCTGCTCTTGTTCTTCCATCTACTTCCTCTGTTTCCTCCTCTTTTCTGTTTTTATGGCTGCCTTCAAGATGATTGGATCCAATTTCATCTTGTGGCTTTTCTCTTCCACTAGATTATGTGCACCTTTCCTTTTTTCCTTTTTGTGCATTAGGTTGTGCCTTTCTTCTAGTTTTGTTTATGGGGTGACTTCTTTCTAAGGAGTCACCTATGATGTTCCTGAGAAGCTAACTATTTCGTGGGACTTGGAGGCATTATAACAATTCTTGATCTCTTCCTTCTCTGGCCTGTAAAATTTCCTGCATGGCCACTCGAAATGAATCCTCACACAATGTTCTTTGCAAACATTCCTAGGATCATACATATTGAATTCCAAATGTCTAAATGTGAATTTCTCTATCTCCTTGCCTTATGTGTCTGCAACCTTCAGATTCTTGATCTCGTACAATCCAATTTTCAAAGGAATAGTGGGCCAAGGTGCCTTCTTCTTTCTATGCAAAACTCTTGATAAATCTGTGGAAATATGATACACAACTTCTTTCATGACCAAATTATTGGTGGCATGCTTCAGAAGAATATGTGGAGGCTTCTAGCCACCAAACACTCTAAGGAAAGTTCCATTCGGTGAGGCAAACCAATATGCTAATTCTAAGACTGCTTCCATTTCCCCAAGGAACATGCAAGGTGGCTCTTCCTAAAACATTAACTTGTATAATGGAATGAGGAAGTGATCAATCATCTCTTCAATTAATCCTTTGTAACTGCACTCTGAAAGCAACTTGTAGTAAATGTGCACAACAGGTTCTCTTGGTGACCAGGTCTAACTCATGTTGCAAAAAGAGTTTTGAGCACATATCACATCTAACAAGTAAGAATATATGTAGAACCTAGCTTACATACCCTTGGGAGGATTTTTAGCATTATTTACATGGGTCCTCAGTTGTTGAGCCAACAAATCAGACTGGTTGAATGGTTTTCCTTCATTCACAACATGCTTAAACAAGAATTCCCAACCTTCCAGAAAGATCTTAGCATTGTTTTGGCCATAGATCCGATAACATAAGACTATTAAGTACTGATAAGCCTTCCTTAGATATTTTGTATTGTAAGTGTTTTTGGGTGTTTGGCGAAATTTGAAGGCTCTTTCACCCAACTTTTGACGATATCCTTTATGCTCAGGTAGATGGTGACTACATAGAAGTGGGAATCCATGTAAGACTCTAACAGTAGAAAATGATACATGCTCTGAAAATCATGTGCCATAAATGATGCAAGCATTTGTCCACTGACACTGTTGAGAGTCATGGTCTTGTTATCTGTATGGGAAAGTATCCATCTAACAATGTATGCACAAGGAAAAATCGGGTACCTGCATGCAATCTTGTGTAACCCTGACCTTTGGACATTGATGTAAACTTTCTAGTCCTTGAGATCTAATTTGAAACTTCTTGCTGAGAATACCTCATTGACCTTCTGCCATCTAATGTCTAAATATTTCTCTATAAACAATTGAGTGTCTGAAAAAATTGGAAAATTCACTGGAGTACTCTTAATTGCCTCCTCGGTACTACTCTTTGTAGTGTCCTTTGAGATAGATCTCTTGGGAGCCATAGTGACAGTAACTAATCAAGAGAAGTGCTCAAAACCCATAGTACCTATAGGAGAAAAATGTACTCATGGAAAACATAAATTAGCTCAAGCAAAATAGACTCACAAAGCAAGATCAAGGCAGCACCCAAAAGAGTGAGAGGGAAAAATGTGCAATTCTTGGGCTGAGGGAAGAGACTAGCCTCATGAACTACACATTGCATAGTCTCAGAGTCAAGGGAGATACTTGAGGATTGATACTATGCAATGTACAGTCTCAGCCACCTGGGAAGACTAAGGGAGAGACTGCACATTATGCCATCTTAGTGGTCAAGGATGAGGCTTGAGCCTTGGAACTATGTAATGCATATTTGGGTAAGCCAGGGACTGCACATTGTAGTCTCATAGGTGAAGCACGAGACTTGAGCCTTTGAGTTGCGCAATGCACATTTCATCATGGCGACTTCTGGCCAAGTAAGGGGAAAATATTCATAGGAAGAGGATGGGAAAGTGGAAGATATGGGTGATGGTGCATGTATGAGTGAACATGTGACTAAGGGAAAGATAAATTAGTGAAAACCAAATGTAGAAGATCAACATGCAAAAGGAAAAACAACATGCACAAGGAGTCACTGAAACGACAACCACTAATCAGTAAAAAGAAGAAGCTGATGCGACAATTGTAAAAAGTGAATGACATACTGAACCAACACTTGTACAAATTAATATAAGATAAAACACCAACAACTATGAAAAGAAACAAGAAAAACAACACCCACAAAAGCGAAACGAGAAAAAACGATAGAAAAAGCAACAAAAAGTGACACATGGAAAACTTACCCAAAAAAGCACCGCAAACTCAACTAAAAGCTCCTTTATCTCCTTTGAAGGCTAGAGATGAAAGATCGAGTGTGAAATGAGATCTAGGGGCATCTATTATACAGGTTGGTTAGTGATTTTGACACACATGCCTAAAATCAAGGAAAAAGCGCCACTTGTCTGAAATTCATAATTAGGAGCTTAGTGGACTAAACCATACATTAGTTGGGAAACTCCTACCTTTTTGGGATGCCAACTCTACTTTTCCAAGAAACTATTTTTTCACACTAGCGAAGGAGATTCCACAATTCCTAGGCTCAAGGACTTCGGAAATTCCTTGCCTCAGTGAATTGTGTCGTTTCTGAGGAGATGGATAACTTTGCACAATTTCTGAGCTCAAGACTGACCTGCCTCTCAGGATTGTGCATTTTTTGAGCTCAAGGCTAGCTTGCCCCTCTATATTGTGTTATGAAACTAGCTCACAGAAATATAGAAAAGATAGTTGAATGCCTTAGAATTCAACCTCTTCGATGGGGTGACCTCCTTTACATTACACAAAAGAACAATTCTTGGATTATTCAAATGACAAAACCTCCTTTCTATATATAGGAGTCTAAGGCATCACAATATAACCAAGCCAACATAACAATAATAATATGAAGGCACAAAAATAACAATAGAGGGATTCTATGGGGCACAGTAATAACAATATGGGGACAATAGGGGCACAACAATATTAATAAGGGATATAACTACAATATTAATGGGGGCATCACTAGTATTATAGGGACCTAACATGCCCCTCTCCTTCAAAAAAGTGTTGTACTCAACGCTTGAGTAGTTCTAGATGCTTCTATATAAAATTCTCATCCTCCCATGTGGAATCTTCAGTGGATAAGTTCTTCCATTTGATGAGATACTCTGAAATGGATCGATTTCGTAGTTGTCAAGTTCTTGTTTCTATGACTGCTTCTGGTTATAATATAATTTTTCCTTCCTCGTAAAGTTCTGGCAATATTGTTTGAACTAGGAGCTTGTCACCTATAACCTTCTTTAAACATGAAACATGGAAAACTGGGTGCACTCGAGAAGCTGCAAGAAGCTCCAATTTGTATGCCATAGTACAAATCTTTTGCAACACCTTGTATGAACCATAATACTTTGGTGACAATTTGTTATCCTTCTTAGCTTGCTTGAGGGACATTTGTTTTTATGGTTGTAGCCGAAGGAATACCCAATCACCTACATCAAAACTTCTTTCACTGCGATGTTGATCTGCCTGTTGTTTCATTCTATTCTGCGCCAACACGAGGTTATCCTTTAAGAGTTGGATAACTTGTTGTTGATGCTCGATGTGATGTTCTGTTGCTTGAACCTTAGAATTTTCTCTTAAATATGATGTGATGGATGGTCACTGATATCCATAAAGTGCCATAAATGGGGTCATTTTTGTTGCAGTATGGAAAGAAGTGTTATACCACCATTCAGCGAGAGGCAACCATTTGACCCATTGTGTCTGTTTATCAGATACAAATCAATGAAGATATCCTTCCAAAAATTTGTTTACTATCTCCATTTTCCCATTAGATTGAGGATGATAATATGAGCTATGAGCTAACTGAGTACCAAGATAAGAAAATAATTCTGTCCAAAAATTTCCTGTAAAAATGGGATCTCTGTCACTTACAATAATCTTGGGTTTCCATGTAGCTTTTGAATTATTTCCATAAATGTTGTAGAAACTGTATTGGATTTAAATGGATGTGATAATGAACAAAAGTGTGCATACTTGGTAAGTCTGTCAACTACCACCATGACGACACTCTTTCCCTCGGACTTGGGTAAGCCTGTGATAAAATCCATTGAAACCTCCTCCCAACGTTGACTTGGAATGGATAAAGGTTGTAATAGACCTGGTTTCTTAATTGTTTCAGCTTTATTTTATTGGCATACCAAATATTCCGCCACAAACTTTTTAATATCTGATTTAAGGCTATCCCAAAAAAATTCCTTCTTAACCCTGTGGTAAGTTTTTAAAAATCCCGAGTGCCCTCCTAAGGGAGAAGCGTGCAATTCCGGAAGAATCTTTTGTTTGAGTTGGGAATTCTTACAGAGGTATAAGTGATCTTTGTACCATAACGAATCGTTTTTCCATCTAAATGTATCAGATGTACTGGAATCTTGTTGTAACATTCGAATAAGTTCCCACACTTCATCATTCTTCCATTTCTCCCTTGCTTCATTTATCCAATCTGGTTGGATAATAGAAATGGTGCACAATAACGCTTCCACATCCTCATCCTTTCTTGAGAGTGCATCTGCCACAACATTTTGCTTCCCTTTTTTGTATATGATTTCAAAGTCATAACCCAACATCTTTATGACCCATTTTTGTTGTTCTTTAGAGGATAATCTTTGTTCTAAAAAGTATTTAAGGCTATCATGATCCGTTTTTACCTTGAAGTGTCTTCCCATTAGGTAGGGTTTCCATTTCTTAAGTGCATGTGATATTGCCAACATTTCCTTCTCATAAAGAGCTTTGTGTAAATGCTTTCCCTTGATCAGACAACTTTTGAAAGAAATGGGTCTTTCATCTTGCATTAAAATAGCACCAATTCCATTTCCGGAAGCATCACATTCCACAATAAAGGTTTTTGTGAATTCTGGTGTAGTTAAGACCGGTGATTGGCACATTGCCTTTTTAAGATATTCGAAGGCCTTTGTTACTTCTAGAGTCCATGAAAATGCATCTTTCAACAAAAATGTTGTTAGATATGCTGCTATTTTCCCATGATTCTTAACAAACTTGTGATAATACCCTGTCAACCCGAGAAATCCTCACAAATGCTCTATGGATGCTGGGATTTCCCATTCCTTAATGGCTTTAATATTTTTAGGGTCTACCTTAACTCCTTCATGAGATACAATATGACCCAGATATTCCACCTCTTATACTCCAAAGAAACATTTGGATCTTTTGCATATAATTGTTTCTCCTCCAATAGTTGTGTCACCCTCTCAACGTGTTCAACATGATCCTTCCAAGACTTGTTGTAGATTAGTATATCATCAAAAAATACTAACACAAATTTTCTAAGGAAGGGTTTGAAAATGGAATTCGTCAAACCTTGAGACGTAGAAGGTGCATTGGTAAGGCCAAAAGACATGACCAAAAACTCATAGTGACCCTCATGAGTTCTAAATGTTGTTTTCGGAATGTCTTGAGTCTTCACTCTGATTTAATGATATCCTGAACAAAGATCTAACTTGGTGAAGTAAATTGATCCATGCAATTCATCCAATAATTCATCAATGACAGGAATGGGAAACTTATCTTTAACAGTGAATTTGTTGAGCTCCCTATAATCCAGACACATGCACCATGATCCATCCTTCTTGTGCACCAATACTACAGGAGAAGAGAAAGAAATTTGGCTAGGTTGATTTATACCAGCCTCAAGCATTTCTGCAACCATATATTCAATTTCACTCTTTTGGGCATAGGGATATCTGTACGGCCTGAAGTTTGGAGGAACACTTCCTGGAATCAAATGAATAGCATGATCATGATCACGAATAGGTGGGGGACCTTTGGGAGTCTCAAATACCTTGGAATGATTGTCCGAGACTTTTTGGAGATCTGGAGAAATAGATGATTTCGATGTGGAAACATCTAGCTAACGTAATTGTGCAATTACACCTCGTTGTTCCTTTTTTAAAAGCTTTGTCATACCGTTAGAGTTTATTATCTTTCCCGGTTTCCCCGCAATACCGCTTAATTGAACTTCCTTTCCTTCCGCATAAAATTTCATGAAAAGTTCTTGAAAGTTAAAAGCTATTGTACTCAAGGATTGTAGCCATTGGACTCCTAGTGCAACATCAGTGCCTCCCATTGGAATGGAAAGCATTGGGCTTTTCAATAGATATTCTCCTATGGATAGCTTGATATTATGGCACTTTCTAGAGCAATTTATTGTTCCTCCATTTGAAACCATCACTTGACACTCTAGTGCTGGATATAGGAAGTAATTCAATTCTTTTGCTATCTTACAATGAATAAAATTGTGAGTACTTCCTGAATCAATCAACATTATTACCTTTTTCTTCTTGATTTGTCCTTCTATCTTGATGGTTTGAGGAGTGTTAATTCCAGCCAATGCATTACAAGATATGGTCGGATTCATTTCTTCTTTATCTAGGCTTTTTTCTTGGAGTATATCCTCTTATTTTGACCTTTCTTGCTCCTTTTCTTCTTCCTTTTCACAATCTATGTAGAATAATTTCTTCTCAGCACACTTATGACCTTTAGTGTATTTGTTATCACAACTGTAACAAAGCCCTTTTGCTCTTTTTTCTTCCAATTGTTGTGGTGTCAACCTTATAGGTTGTGGAAGGCTAGGGGCAACAACACTTCCATCTTTACAGTTGTGAGTGGTATGCTTCCTGGTTGCCATAATTTTTCTTTCCATTTTTCTTGCTAACCTGAATGCCTTCTCTAATGAATCAAGTTCCCAAAGGCGAACATCATGTTGGATATTATCCTTTAAAGTCCCTATGAACACATCAATCCTATGCTCCTCTAGAATATTTTTTACCCTTATGTTCAATTTTTTGAACTCCTCAATGTGCTCCATTATTGAACCCTTTTGTTTGAGACTTATCAATTGACTAAAAAAAGTGTTGCTTTTTGTATCCTCATAATGTGATGTCAATTCTTCCATAAAAATTGCCCAAGTGATAATTTGTTTACGAGAGCAAAGTCATTGATACCATACAAACTAATTTGGTTCCAAATATAAAGTTGCAATATGTACCTTTTCTGTGTTTTCCACATTATTGAGATCGAAAAATTGTCCATCTGTAATATCCATGCTGTGGGATCCTTGCCATCAAACATCCTCGTATCGATTTTTGGAATATGGTGTGTCTTTGATCCAACATTAGAGTCTATGGAATCATGATTAACATTTTTTTTGTTCTCATCATGAGTTTCCCTTACTACCATTTCACCATTAGTGACCATTTCTTATATCAACTTATTCAAATTTATTTTCAATTCTTCCATCTTATCATCCAAGCAATCCATTTTAGCATCCATGCCATTCATCTTAGCGTCCATGCCATTCATCTTAGCTTTCATTCCATCCATCTTAGCTTCTATGCCTTTATTTAAACAATCCATCTTAGCTTCTACACCGTTCTTTAAACCATCCATCTTAGATTCTACATCTTTCTTTAAACCATCCATTTGATATTCTATTACTTTTTGTGCAAGTGACACTTGTTGCACTTGGTCTCGTAATTTTGATATATCATGTTGCATTTCTTCCTCTTCTTCATGAGTCATGCTAGAGCTTTCAGGTTTCTTACTAGGTGTTTGCATTTTCTTTCCTCGGGGAATCAATTACTAATAATAATGCTTTACTATGCCCTTTGAATTCCTTCAAACTAATTTTTCAAACCAAGCATATGCAAAAATTTAAAAAAACTAAACACCCTTTTCCACTTTGTAGGAGCTTGATATTGAATCTGATGTATCTCTGTAATTTCAGATCATCTAGTTCTGAAATTGTGATCTGTAGTAGACCTCTATGTCCTCTTTCCAATGCCACCAGTCTGATCCAAATTGGATTCTCCAAGGAAGTGTTATGCACAATCTCCCAAGATGACTTGAGTATAGACCTTTCCAGAAGAGCGAACTTGTATGAAGTGCCACGTGTCACTGCTTCGACCTTTGGCTCTGAAAAATATAAACAACAAACTACAGTCCGTCCTCTTTCTATACCTTCTTACAAAATTTCAATCTGATGCTCAGAGAGAAAGTTATGACGATTTTCCCTAGGTCACCTGTTCGGAATGTAATTCAGGAGTCTGCAAAAAGACCAACTTTTTCAGATCATATCTCTGCAAATATAGCGCGAAAGGCACTGAAATTCAGACCCGAGGTTTAGTGCGATTTCGTCTCAAATGCATTTTTTTATCGCTTCTAAAATGTCACAGAAAAAAGTTATAGCGAAAATGCCACGATGACCTATTTGGAGCAACAAAACCCTAGAATCCAAAGCTCTGATACCAAATGTTATGAACTAGCTCACAAAGAGATAGAAAATATAGTTGAACGTGTTAGAATTTAGCCTCTTTGAGGGGGCAACCTCCTTTACATTACACAAAAGAACAATTATTGGATTATTCAAATGACAAAACCTCCTTTCTATATATAGGAGTCTAAGGCGTCACATTATAACTAAGCCGACCTAACAATAATAATATAAAGGCGCAAAAATAACAATAGAGGGATTCTATGGGGCACAGTAATAACAATATGGGGACAATTGAGGCACAACAATATCAATAAGGGATACAACTACAATATTAATGAGGGCATCACTAGTATTATAGGGACCTAACATATTGCATGATTTAGATCCTCAAGCTTGGCTTGCATTCCAAAATTGCGCAATTTCTAAAGGGAAGACCAACAAATTTGCAAATTGAAGGCAATAGATGAATTGTGTTTGAAAAAGTTCCAATTCGGATAAAAAACGACATCACAACACTATATGAAAGACAAGTCTTTTAAATAACATGAATATTTGATGATAGTGAATGATGAGCTCTTGTGGACAGAATGGAGACTCCAAAATCTAAGCATAGGAAAATTTTGGAGGCTGGTTGTAGCAGCAACAACACCTTCCACAACGGTAAAGGTAACATTGTGTTGATACATATGAAATATAGAGCTTATATATCTATAAAATACATGGAACTAAATTTTTATCACATACAATTCTTTAAGGTAAAACCATATCCCTTATAATATACCCATGTTAAGAAACTTGATTATCTATCCACTGAGAATGAAAACGAGAGACATCAATAAGATTTTTATTAAATTTGATTAAAATGATTAAAAGAAAAAAAAGGCGAAAACATCAAATCAATGATATAAAAAATGATTTGAAAAATAAAATATAAAAGGAAAAAATATTTTAACATATAAAATTACAAAGAATAAAATTATATAACAAAAAAATAAATACAATAATTTATATAAACAACTTCAAAAATAAAGAAGTCAATTAGGACTATATTGGGTGGTTGGGAGGAAGGAATATAATCCCAACCTAGGTTCAATAAAAAATTTCACTAAATATTAAATTTCAAATCAAAATAGCTACTCACCATTTATTTAAAGTAAATTGAAAAAATTCAAACCATTATCATAATTTAAATTTTATTAACTTACCTTTAACCTATTATAATTTTATATTTCCTTTTACTAGATTCAAATTTAATATTCAATATTTTTCATATCTTTAAAAAAATGCACTCAAAAATTAAAAAATATAAGAAACTAACCAACAAACCAAACATGACAAAATCTTGGTGTGTTCAATTCAAACATTTACTCTCATTTTTACATCATAGGTGTGGTCTATATTGAAATTTGACCTTGAGAAAATTTCAATCTTTAAAATATAAGAAATTGTGGACGGTTAGATTCTTTGTCTAATTCAAAATCCAATATATAATTTGAAAAAATTATAAATAATTTTTTGGTTTCAAAACAATTAAATAACAACGGTCAAATTTGTTTACAATTTTATTTAATTAATAAGATGACGTAATCCCACTCTATTTCTCAAATTGGATTTCTAGGGCCGATGGTGTTGAAAATGTAATTTCAACTGCGCAACAGTTGAGCCATGCAGCAGCATGAAGACAAATAACCGTGCGCTTCACCAAGGATCGGGAGGCAAAAAAACTCCAAAAATCAAATTGCAGGCTTAAGGATCCGCTTTGATCTCAGCCGTCGGATCTGGCCGATCAACGGTCCAGATCGCGTCGGCGTATCGGCAAGTCGGCGTATCGGTGGGTTGGAGCATTGGAGGCAGGCAGCGGCAGCGATATGAAATATCGCCGATGAGCGATCGTCGATATCACATCGGCGTATCGCAATGGAGGAACTACAAATGGGCTTTGTTATTGTGCGATGAGCGATCGGCGATATCGCTATCTGCACATCGCTATCTGTGATGTCAAAGGGTCGGGGCCTTTAACAAGAGTTATGTTGTGACAGCGATGGATCGGACCCGATGGGTTTCCAAAGCCAAATTGGATAATGGTTGAAATCCACCCAAAGGCAATTTTTTTTGTGTTTTTTGTGTTTTTGTATATTTTCAAATATATGATGAAACAGAGGATCGGTCGACTGCAATATGAAATGCGACCCGAAAGGCGGTCTCGATAAAAAAAATGAGCATGCATTGATCTTTGATGGCAAGGTGGCCAGGATTGTTCAATGGTGCAGAGGCAGTTAAAGCAAGCATGGAGAAGTACAGCGCAGCAGGTGACTGCTTTCAATTTACAGTATGGCCGAGAAGGAAGCAGGTTGTGATCAAACTCTTGCTCATTGAATTTTCAACTACCGCCGTTAATATGCCGCTCAGTCAAGGATGAGAAGGACTGCCTTGAGCAGTTCACAGCATGGATCTCCATTTTTGTTCAGGAAATGAATTAGATTTTGTATGTAAGTGTAGTTGTAGTTGTGTAGCAGTTAGTATTGTGAGAGGGTGTGTGAATGAAGAAGTGCAGTAGTGCATGAGAATGTATTGTTGTTGTTTTTGTTGAATTGCGTCTACAGCAGTGATTAGTGAATCCCTATGTTGAGAGGAAGATTCTCTTGTAACAAAAATTGTGTAATCCGTTTGAGTGATAGAGGATGAATTTTGTATCAGCCTTTTTTTTTTTTTTTTACTGAATACAAGTTTGATTTGTTTGTGTGAAAACTCTGTCTGCTCAGAATTTGTTTAAGCTTCCCTGTGCTAAGATCTTGGAGCGAAACAGAGCATTGTCTTTGTGTGCAGTTGTTTTGTTTTTGGGATTTTAACAGAAAAATTCACCTATAGTGGTATCAGAGCTAGATTCAAGCTCTTCGAAGATGTCAAAGAAGCTGAAGGAAGGAGTTTCTTTTTGTTGCAGCAATTTCTCCAACAGCGTGAAGACTCAGCAAAAGAATTCAAGATATTTCTCTAAGTCTTTTTTGTGTTACTGCTAAAATAACAGTCAGTATTTTAAACACTTAGTCAAGAATTTGAACTATGGCTAAGAATGCAAGGAATGGCCAGCACAAGCACTAGTATGGGTATGTTTAATACCCAGCTCCCACAGTTTAATGGGAAGAACTATGACTATTGGGCAATAACCATGAGAGCCTTTTTTGCCTCACAAGATTTATGGGAAATAGTTGAAGATGGTTTTAAAGAACCAGCAGATGAAAATGAGTTTAATAATCTAACTCAAGCAGAGAACGATCTATTGAAGAGTTATAGGAAGAAGGATTCAAAATCCCTTGTGTTTTTGTATCAAGCAGTGGACCAGAGTGCGTTTCCAAGGATAGCAGCAGCTAAGACATCCAAAGAAGCATGGCAAACTCTTAAGATAGCCTATCAAGGCATGGAAAGAGTGAAGACAGCAAAACTACAATTGCTGAGGAGAGAGTTTGAGAACCTATGCATGAAGGAGTTAGATAATATTGACTCATTCTTCACACATGTAATTGGTTTGGTCACATAAATAAGGACTCATAGAGAGACTCTTGAAGAAAGGAGGATTGTGGAGAAAATATTCAGGGTCCTACCCTCAAAGTTTGATGCGATTGTCACCACCATAGAAGAGACAAAGGATCTCTCAAATTTTTCAGTTGATGAACTTCATGCATCACTCATAACACATGATCAGAGGTTGAGGAGAAATGAAAACTCATCTCTAGAGCAAGCCTTCAAGACCCAGATGTCATTTGGAAGAGGAAGAGGTCAAGGCAGAGGAAACAAGAGAGGAAGAGGCAGAAGCCAAAACAGAGGTGGAAGGAACAACCCAGCAAATTCTCAAGGAAGAGGTAGCAATCCAAATCAGAACCAAGGCCGAGGCAGCAGCCCACAAAGTGGACCACATCATGCTCAAGGACAAAGGTATGAAAAATCCAATGTCCAATGTTATTACTGTAAAAAATATGGGCATTATGCCAATGAATGTAGGAAGAAGCAGCACGATATGGGTAATAGATCTAGTGCACATATTACTAGAGAAAATATCAGCCAAGATAATGTGTTGTTAGCTTGCAATATGGCTGAAACAAATAGTGAAGATATATGGTTTCTAGATTCCGGTTTTAGTAACCATATGACAAGAAACGTAGCCCTGCTTTCTGCTTTAGATCAGAGTGTGAAATCTCAAGTCACACTTGGGACTGATAGCAAAATTTCTGTTATGGGTAAAGGAGAAGTTAAAATATTTACGAAGAAAGGAGAATGGAAAACCATAGCAGATATCTATTATGTTCCTGGAATGAGATGTAACCTTTTGAGTATTGGACAACTTGTTCAAAAAGGTTACAATGTTTTCTTTGAGAATGATGTATGCACCATCATGGATAGAGCACCCAGCAAACGATGCATTGCTGAAGTAAAGATGACGAGGAATAGGATGTTCCCTCTTAGACTAAGGGCAGATTTGAAAAACAAAGAAGAAATTGCAGCAGTGACACAAGAGGCTCTCCAAAGCGTACCAAAGGATGAGAATTGGTTGTGGCATTTGAGATTTGGGCATCTCAACTTTGGAGGTCTTAACTTGTTGAGCAGAAAAGGAATGGTAAGGGGATTACCATTGATAGAGAAACCAGACAGCCTTTGTGAAGGTTGTATCTTGGGGAAACAACACAGAGAAAGTTTTCCAAGCGGGAAAAGTATAAGGGCAAAGGCACCCTAAGAAATTATCTACTAAGACTTATCTGGACCGATGCAAGCTCCATCACTTGCAGGCATCCAATATTTCCTAACTTTTATTGATGATTTTACAAAAAAGACTTGGGTTTATTTCCTGAAAAACAAAAGCGAAGTGTTTGAAAAATTCCGATTTCAAAGCACTTGTGGAAAATCAAAGTGGGATGTGCATTAAAGTTTTGAGAACAGACAGAGGAGGTGAGTATATCTCCAAAGAATTTTTATGTTTTTGTAGGGAAAATGGAATACACAAGTAATTTACAGCAAGGTACACTCCGCAGCAAAATGGAGTTGCTGAAAGAAAGAACATGACTATAATGGATATGGCGAGGAGCATGTTGAAGGCAAAGCATTTTCCAAATGATTATTGGGCTGAAGCTGTACACTGTGCAGTATATATTTTGAATAGATGCCCAACAAAAGTTGTGATGAACAAAGTGCCAGAAGAAGCATGGAGTGGGAGAAAGCAAGGAGTTACCCACATGAAAGTTTTTGGTTGTGTGGCTTATGCACACATTCCAGATCAGCTAAGGAGGAAGTTGGACAGCAAATGGGAGAAGTTTATCTTCATTGGATACAGTGAGGAATCCAAAGCCTACAGGTTGTATATCCCATCTACCAAGAAGTTCTTTTTTAGCATAGATGTTCAATCATTGAGGAGGAAGCTTGGAATGGAAGCATAGAGAAAACAGTGAATGTTAAAAACTGTTTATCTCATGATGAAGATGATGAGGAGATGGCTGAAATACATCCCCAAACAGTAGCGCCAACACAAGGACAGCAAGGAACACCTTTAGGATAAATGAAAGTGCTTCTCCAAGCACACCACAAGGAGGAAATTCAAGTGCATCTTCAAGCACTTGCACACCGAATGAAAGAGGTAAGAAATTCAGAAATTTAAGTGATATTTATGATGAAGGAATGGATTCCTTGTTTGCTCTGTATTGTCATGTTGATGACCCTATTCTTTCGAAGAAGCAATTAAAGATAAGAAATGGATAGAAGCTATGGATGACGAGATAAATGCCATAGAGAGAAATAAGACATGGGATTTGGTTGAGCTACCAAAAGGTAAAGAAGTTATTGGAATTAAATGGGTCTATAAGACCAAGTGCAATGTTGAAGGAAAAATAGAAAGGCACAAAGCAAGGCTGATTGTCAAAGGGTACAAGCAGCAGTATGGGAGAGACTACGAGGAGACTTTCGCACTGGTTGCAAGAATGGAAACTGTGAGAGCTGTGTTGTCCATAGCAGCACAAAACAAATGGAAAGTTTACCAGATGGATGTGAAATTGGCATTCCTAAATGGAGTGTTAAAGGAAGAGGTTTATATTGAGCAGCCTCTAGGCTATGAGAAGAAAGGCCAAGAGCACAAAGTGTGCAGATTGAAGAAATCTCTTTATGGGCTGAAGCAAGTACCAAGAGCGTGGGACAGTAGAATAGATTCATATCTACTGGAAAATGAATTTGACAAATGTGAGGGAGAACCCATCGTCTACATCAAATAAAAGGATGGTAAGATCTTAATTGTTGTCTTGTATGTTGATGATGTGATTTTTACAGGTAATGATGACTACGTCATTGAAAATTTCAAATCAGTCATGAAAGAGGAATTTGAGATGACTGACATGGGTTTGCTGAGATACTTCTTAGGAATAGAAGTAGATCAAAATGAAAAAGGGATTTTTATCTCACAGGAAAAATATGTAAGTGAAGTGTTGGAAAGATTCCATATGAAAGAGTGCAAGGCAGCAATCACTCCCACAATAATGGGATTAAAAATCATCAAAGAGGACAACAGCAAGGACTTTGATCCTAGTTTGTACAACAGTATAGTTGGCAGCCTAATGTATTTGATTGCAACTAGGCCTGACATAATGTTTGTTGTTAGTTTAATTTCCAGATTCATGGAGAGGCCAAAGGAAGCACATTGGTAGGCAGCAAAAAGAATTCTGAGGTATGTCAAAGGTACTAAAATGTTTGTCATTTTATATACTGTCTCAGAATGTTCAGATTTAATTGGATACACTGATAGCGATTGGGCTGGAAGTGTAGATGATCGGAAAAGCACATCCGGTTATGTTTTTCATATGGGTTCAGGATCCATTTCATGGGCTTCCAAGAAACAGCCAATTGTGGCGTTGTCTACAGCAGAAGCAGAGTACGTGGTAGCTACAGCAGCAGCATGTCAAGTGGTTTGGATGAGAAGAATGTTGAGGAGCTTAGGCCAAGAGCAGGTAAAAGCAACAGTGATTTTTTGTGAAAATAGCTCGGCTATTGCATTATCAAAGAATTTAGTGCTTCATAAAAGAACGAAACACATTGACACTAGGTTCCACTATATCAGAGAATTCGTAAGCAATGGAGAAATTGTTTTACAACATTGCAACTCTCAAGAACAGGTTGCAGACATTTTGACAAAGCCATTGGATTAGAAAAGCTTTGAATTTTTGAGGAAGTGTTTGGGTATGATTGAATGCCCAGCAGTTGAAAGTAAAGGGGAGTGTTGAAAATGTAATTTCAACTGCGCAATATTTGAGCCATGCAGCAGCATGAAGACAAATAACCGTGCGCTTCACCAAGGATCGGGAGGCAAAAACACTCCAAAAATCAAATTGTAGGCTTAAGGATCCGCTTTAATCTCAGCCGTCAGATCTGGCCAATCAACGGTCCAGATCGCGTCGGCGTATCGACAAGTCGGTGTATCAGCGGGTTGGAGCATTGGAGGCAGGCAGCAGCAGCGATATGAAATATCGCCGATGAGCGATCGCCGATATCGCATCGGCGTATCCAATGGAGGAACTACAAATGGGCTTTATTATTGTGCGATGAGTGATCTGTGATATCGCTATCGGTGATGTCAAAGGGTCGGGGCCTTTAACATGAGTTATGTTGCGAGAGCGATGGATCAGACCCGATGGGTTTCCAAAGACAAATTGCATAATGGTTGAAATCCACCCACAGGCAATTTTTTTTGTGTTTTGCAGTGTTTTTGTATATTTTCAAATATATTATGAAACATAGGATCGGTCGATTGCGATATGCAATGTGACCCGAAAGGAAGTCTTGATAAAGAAAATGAGCATGTATTGATCTTTGATGGCGAGGTGGGCAGGATTGTTCAATGGTGCGGAGGAAGTTAAAGCAAGCATGGAGCAGTCCAGCGCAACAGGCGACTGCTTTCAATTTACAGTATGGCCGAGAAGGAAGCAGGTTGCGATCAAACTCCTCCGCATTGAATTTTCAACTACCGTAGTTAATATGCCGATCAGTCAAGGACGAGAAGGACTGCCTCGAGCAGTTCACAACATGGATCTCCATTTTTGTTCAGAAAATCAATTAGATTCTGTATGTAAGTGTAGTTGTAGTTGTGTAGCAGTTAGTAGTGTGAGAGGGTGTGTGAATGAAGAAGTGAAGCAGTGCATGAGAATGTATTGTTGTTGTTTTGTTGAACTGCATCTGCAGCAGTGATTAGTGAATCCCTCTGTTGAGAGGAAGACTCTCTTGTAACAGCAGTTGTGTAATCCCTCTGAGTGATAGAGGATGAATTTTGTATCAGCCTTTTTTTTTTTTAATGAATACAAGTTTGATTTGTGTGTGTGAAAACTCTGTCTGCTCAGAATTTGTTTAAGCTTCCCTGTGCTAAGATCCTGGAGCGAAACAGAGCATTGTCTCTGTGTGCAGTTGTTTTGTTTTTTGGATTTTAACAAAAAAATTCACCTACACATGGATAATCGCGGCCATCAGTTCTGAATACACGATGTTGTTATTGCGACATCGTTTCATTAACCCATTCTCTCGCTCTATCACATCTTGTCTTTGGTATTCTAGAGTTTACATGCGTGTTGTCGACGTTCTGGTTCTCCAATGCTAGCTTCTGTCTGCAATACAAAATACCATAACCTCCACTCTCTCAGGATGGCGAGGGAGAAATGTGAATGCCACAAATGAAGCTGAAGAGGTAGTCATGTGGCTTTGATCTTCAACAAATATTATAAGGTTTTTGATGTTAATTGATTTTATTTGGATGCATATGATATTCCCACTCATGGCCAACCACTTGTTAAGTCTTAAACCAGACATAGAACTGGAAAAGATGAAACTAGATTTCTATGTTATGAATAAGTGATCTTTCAGCTTATCTTTGATTGTCCCTGGCAGATATTTCCATAAAAGCTTGGAGGTCATAATAAACATTGTCCATAAAATCTTGAAGGTAATAATAAACACGCGGTGTTTGTATTTGATTACAATAAACATCATCCACAAAAGCTTGAAGGTAATAATAAACACGTGGTGTTCGTATTTGATTACATCTTGAGGATCATAACTGATATATCTGACACATAACTTTATGTCATCCTCAGATTTTCCAGATGGACAGACGAGGAAGGTTGTGGGCAATCACGCCCTTGTAGAACACCCTAGGTTTAATAAGTCAGCCTATACTAACAATCAATAACGTCTTATGACTGTGTCAGCCATGACTGTGTATCCCATTACTCATTTTACAACTTATATTTATGACTGATTTATATAATAACTGTAATATGTCAAGTGAGGTTGCATTTTCAATAAATACTAACGACTGTGTATCCCTTTACTGATTTTACAACTAATATGTTTGTATTCATATGATGATTGATTTATATAATAACCATGGTAGATCAACTCAGTCTACATTTTGAATAATGACTTATGACTTTGTATCTCCTCCATGATTTCACAACTATAATGCCAATTCTTTGTATTTATATTTGTTTGTTATCCTATGTTATAATGTCTCTGGCCTCTTTAGACACAGGATTTCTTCTGTGGCGAAGCAAAAAAAAATTGGCAATGACAGTTATTATCACCAGAGTGGCAGCCAATACCTTCAATAGCGTTATTTCTCCACTCACCCGGAAAATAGATGATGTTATTTGGTGAGATGAGAACCGTCAGCTTCTAGAAGGGTAGGTAAATCGTATGCAGAGTCTCTTACACGATATTAGTGATCAATTTCAAGATTGGAAAAAGACACCCCCTCAATATCTGCAAAATTGTCTGTGAAGGATGCAAGATGCAGTTGGAAAAGCAAGAGAGTTGATCGATTTCTCTCGAAGGCAGCACCAGTGTATCAATTTTCTCCTTTGCAAGCCTAAACTTTCTACAGAAATGCGGAAGTGGAAGACAACTTTTGATGAGCTCTTTCGCAATATTCAAACTGACTTCTCTGTGTTTCACAGTGGTCGACAGATTGCCTCTGCAACACCACAACATACAAGCCTACTGCTTCAAGACCAACTAGACACCAGACTAGTAGGGTTGGAAATTAAATCTACAGAAATATCGCTTGAGAGTTGGTTTAAAGAAGCACCCTGTGATCGGATATTTGTTGTATATGGGATGGGTGGGGTTGGAAAAACATCTTTTCTTAAAAAATTTTATAACACCTACAAGGTGAGTGGTGTTTTTTATATGTGATTTGGGTTGCAGTTGCTAGAGTTGCATAGTCGAATGGATTCTACAATCAATCTAGACCTCGCTAGTTGTTCCTATAATGATGTTGATGTGCAGAAGATGAACCTATCGACACGTCTCAGGATGAAGAAATTTTTGGTATTTTTAGACGACATGTGGAGCACAGTTGCTCTGAAATAATTGGGCCTGGAATTTGGCGAGAACAAAGGGAGAAAAGTTGTATTTTCTACTCGAAGTAGAGATCTGATTCCAGAAATGAATGCATAGCATTCAATTCAAATACAACCACTTCCAAGAGAGGAGGCCTGGGAACTGTTTTTGAAAGTAACCTTTAAAGACGGCGATATTCCCGAGGACATAGAGAATATTTCCACAGTCGTCGTGAAGTAGTGTAAAGGGTTTCCCTTGCTATAATTGTAATAGCCTCAACAATGATTTGCAACCTGGTTGTAAATGAGTGGAACCTTGCGTTAAGGCAAATTCAACTAGTGGATTCAAATTTTCCAATTACTCACCCTCGAATTGATCGAAATCTGTATCAATGATGGAGATGGAGCTAAAATAGGTTACCCCATTCTCATTTGAAAACCTGCTTCCTCTATTGTGTGATGGCTCTAGAGGACTAGTACATTTCGGTGTACATGATATCGCACATCTCGCAACTGAAACTGACAACTGCAAAATGTAATCTAAAGCTAAAGGAAATGCTTGCCCAACAAGCTTATTGTTGTACCAATTGTTAAGTGTGAAGTCAAATTCACGCAGGATTCTAGATCTTTCTAGATCTCCACACCGCCATTAGTTTCTAGATCATTCCAGATCTCCATCTGAATCACATACAAGATTCTAGATCCTTCTTCTGTCTCTATAAATTTGTAATTTCTCTGGCCAAAGCAAGCAAGCAAGCCAAGGCCCAAGCCTGTTATGTAATGCAAAGTGATTTCTGTTCTCCAGTGATTGTTTTATCTATTCCATTGTTTCTGACTAAGTAATCTTGTTGTTTCTCCATTTGTCTGTCTTTGTGAATTATTCTCTGCTATTGCCGTCTAAGTCTCTGAGTATAAATCAGTTGTGTGTTATGAATGCTTTGATCTAACAACTGGTATCAGAGTTAGGGTCGAATATCCACTGTGCAAGCCACTTAGTGCCATCACTTTGCTCTGGCAGCATTCGTTAAAATGTTGGTTGTTACCCCTAGCGCTGTTGAAGGATCTGTCCAAGAAATAGTTGAGGAACACTGAAACTAAAAGATAGTTGCTACAAGAAAAACAAGCTTGTGGACCTATGTTGAAACGTGTTACTGGAGTTGAAAAATGGAGATCCGTGGAGATTGAAATTGAAACGTGGTGTTCGTAAGTTTTTTTTACATCAAGCTTGCACCGTCAAGTTTTTTTATCTAAAACCAACATATGTATGTGTGAAATGTGAAAAGTTTAAAACATTATATATGTTTTTATATTTATTATGAAACATATATAATTATATGTTGGAATTTTGAAAAGTATATTTTAAAAAGGAGTAGGAATTTTGAAAAGGGTATTTTAAAAGGAGGATGGTCATTATTACTAAATTTTAAAGAGTAATAATTAAAGTTTTATTTTTAAGTGGAGTTTTGTGTTTTGGGGCATGAATTTGATTGAAAATGGAGAAAACACTTACAAATATGGAGATGTTGAGCAGGGCTAATTTTGCCCTATGGAAACCACAGATACAAATGGAGGATATACTGATTTTAAAGGATCAATATTTTCCAATTGAGGGCATAACAAAGAAACCCTCATCGATGACAAATGAAGAGTGGAATAAGCTAGATAGAAAGGCGATTGCAACAATCCGCCAATATTTAGCAAAGAATGCTTATTTCAATGTCTCTAGAGAAAAGACAGCTGAAGGATTATGGAAGAAGCTCCATGATCTATATGAGAAGAACACAACATCAAACAAAGTGTTCTTGATGAAGAAGATTTATAATCTCAAAATGAAGGAGGGTGCTTCAGTTGCTAAGCACTTGAATGCATTTAATATTATTATTAATCAACTTGCCTCTATTAAAATCATTTTAGATGATGAAATTAGAGCTATTTTGCTAATGTCTTCTATGCCAGACAGCTGGGAAAATTTAATTGTAGCTATGAGCACTTCAAAAACTACAGGGACCCTGAAGTTTGATGATGTTAGCATGAGTTTAATGAACGAGGAGCTGCGACGCAAGTCAATTGCGGAAAACCAGGGAGGAGAGGCTGGCAAGGGCGATCAAGATCGAGAGGCAGATCAAAATCAAGCAGAGGAAGGATCATCTACTTTCATTATGGCAAACCTGGGCACATGAAGAAAGAATGTCGATTCTGGAAGAAAGGACAAAAAGATCAGAGACCATCTAGTACAAATCACAAGTCATCCAGCACAAATGAAGATGAGACTACTGTTGTAGCCACAGATGGTGATGTGTTGTTTACCGTTTTAGTAGAGGATTCCTGTGTCTATACATCTAGTAGTAGCTTTGATTGGATCCTTGACTCTGGGGCATCTCACCATGTAACCCCATGCAAAGATATTTTTGTTTCATATAATCCCGATGATTATGGTAGAGTGCATTTGGGGAATAATCATTTTTGTAGTATTGTTGGAGTGGAAGATGTCCAGATCAAGATGAAAGATGGACAAGATATATTGTTGAAACAGGTCAGGCATGTACCAGAAATGCGCATGAGTTTAATCTTTATGGGACAATTGGATGATGAAGGCTATTCGACAAGCTTTGGAAAAGGAGGCTGGAAAATTAGCAAAGGTGCATTGGTCGTGGCCAAAGGATCCAAGACAGGAACATTATACACATTGAAGAGACTGATAGAAAAACCAGATTTGGCTGCCGTCACAAAAGAAGGAAATTCAGCAGATCTGTGGCATCAGCGTTTGGGTCACATGAGCGAGAAGGGTCTAAAAATCCTTGTTGGTAAAAATTTATTGCCAGATTTGAAATGCTACAATCTTGATCTTTGTGAGCATTGTATATATTGTAGACAAAGAATGGTTTCATTCCTTAGAGGTGGCCATGACAGAAAGAAAAATGTGTTAGAATTGGTACACTCGGATGTGTTTGGGCCTGTTAACATCAAATCATTAGGAGGAGCATCATATTTTGTAACATTTATAGATGATGCATCCAGGAAATTTTGGGAATATCCTATGAAAAATAAAAGTGAAGTGTTTGAAATATTTCAAAAATTCCACGTTGTTGTTGAAAGAGAGACTAACAAATTGCTGAAGTGTTTAAGAAGACATAATGGTGGAGAATATTGCTCAAATTCATTTAAGGAATATTGTAACAGGTTTGGCATAAAGCATGAGAAGACTGTGCCTGGTACTCCTCAACAAAATGGTGTTGCAGAAAGGATGAATCACACCATTATGGAAAAGGTGCGAAGTATGTTGTCCAATTCTAGTTTGGAGAAGAATTTTTGAGCTGAAGTAGTCAGGAGCGCTTGCTACCTCATAAATAGATCTCCAACTACAGCCTTGAATGATGGTATCCTTGAAGAAGTTTGGATTGGTAAGAATTTGAATTATTCTCACTTGAAAATATTTGGATGTGAAGCATTCGTACATATTCCCAAAGAAAATAGAACTAAGCTAGATGATAAATCTATGAAATGCATTTTTTTGGGATATGCAGATGAAGATCTTGGTTATCGTCTATGAGATCCAGTCAGACATAAAATTATTAGAAGCATGGATGTTATATTTAATGAGTTAGAAATGTTCAAAAGGATTGTAGGTGAGTTGGAGGTTAAGAAGGTTATTGACAGGTTTGAAGAGTAGCACGAAAACATACCACCAATACAAGAAAATGAACAACAAATTCAGGAGCATGAAGAACAACAAGTGGAAAATAATGAACGAGAAGAAGAAGGGATCTGGCAGGAACCTTTACAGGAGATTCAACTTGATAATTCACCACCACAGTTGGTTCACAGATCTTCTAGGCCTCATAAGCCTTCACAAAGGTATCCTCCTTCAAACTATATTTTGTTGACTGATGAAGGTGAACCTAATTGTTTTCAAGAAGCTTGTAAAGTTGAGCACAATAAAGAATGGAAGAAGAAACGAACTCTTTGCAGGAAAATAAAACTTGGGAGTTGGTAAGCCTCCCAAAAGGTAGAAAGGCTCTACAAAACAAATGGGTGTACAGGATTAAGCACGAAGGTGACGAAAAGAAGGAGAGATATAAAGCAAGATTGGTGGTGAAAGGTTTTGCCCAAAAAGAAGGTATTGACTTCACTGAAATTTTCTCACCTATTGTTAAAATGTCATCCATTAGAGTCATTCTTGGTCTAGTTGCTTCTTTAGACCTAGAATCTTAACAGTTAGATGTAAAAACTGCTTTCCTTCATGGTGAATTGGAGGAAGAAATTTATATGGAGCAGCTAGAAGGCTTCATAGAAAAAGGAAAAGAAGGCCTTGTTTGTAGGTTGAAGAAGAGTCTCTAGGGGTTGAAACAGACACCTCGACAATGGTACAAGAAATTTGATTCATTCATGTTGGAACATGGTTTTCAGAGGTTGGAAGCTGACTACTGTGCCTATATCAAGAGGTATGATCAAGGAAAGTATATCATATTATTGTTATATGTGGATGACATGTTGATTGTTGGGCATGATAAGAATAAGATAAATAGGTTGAAGAAAGATTTGGGTAGCAAATTTGCAATGATTGATTTGGGACCAACACAACAGATATTGGGCATGCGAATTATGCATGACAGGAAAAACAAAAGGTTGTGGCTATCACAAGAAAAATATATCAACAAGGTGCTTGACAGGTTTAATATGAAGGATGCCAAGCCAGTTGGTACACCACTTGCAGCCCACTTCAAGCTGATTACTGAATTATGTCCTAGTAATGACAAAGAGAAAGAAGAGATGAGCAAGATTCCTTATGCTTCAACAATTGGCAGTTTGATGTATGCCATGGTATGCACACTACCAGACATTGCATATTTAGTGGGAGTAGTGAGCAGGTCCCTTACCAATCCAGGCAAACAACATTGGCAAGAAGTAAAATGGATTTTAAGGTATCTCAAGGGTACTAGTCATTATTGTTTATGTTTTGTTCATGATGAGATTGTGCTTGAAGGATTTACAGATGCAGATATGGATAGAGATATGGATACCAGGAAGTCCACTACAGGTTATTTGTATACATTTGCAGGTGCAGCAGTATCTTGGGTGTCAAGGCTATAAAGAATAGTAGCCCTCTCTACAACAGAAGTAGAGTACATAGCTGCAACAGAGGCTTGCAAAGAGATGTTGTGGATGCAGCGATTCCTAGGAGAGATAGGAATAAAGTAGGACAAGTATGTGTTATATTGTGATAGTCAAACCCAGCATTTCATTCAAAAACCAAGCACATTGACTTAAGGTACCATTGGATCTAGCATGTGTTGGAGGAAGAACAATTATTCTTGGAAAAGATCCATACAGATAGGAACCCTGCTAATATGTTCACTAAGATTCTACCACGAAATAAACACGAGTTATGTAGAAGCATGGTAGGACTTGGCGTGACTTGATTCATATTTGGCTTCAAGTGGGAGAATGTTAAGTGTGAAGCCAAATTCATGCAGTATTCTAGATCCTTCTAGATCATATCTTTCTAGATCTCCACATTGCCATTAGTTTCTAGATCATTCCAGATCTCCATCTGAATCACATACAGGATTCTAGATCCTTCTTCTACCTCTATAAATTTGTAATTTCTCTGGCCAAAGCAAGCAAGCAAGCCAATGCCCAAGCCTGTTATGTAATGCAATGTGATTTATGTTCTCCAGTGATTGTTTTGTCTATTCCGTTGTTTTTGACTAAGTAATCTTGTTGTTTCTCCATTTGTCTGTCTTTGTGAATTATTCTTTGCTATTGTCATCTAAGTCTCTGAGTATAAATCCGTTGTGTGTTATGTATGCTCTGATCTAACACCGATAACCTTACTCTAACATATGAAAATCCATTTGCTTAATTAAATAAATATGAAACCTGCAGTATAACCGGTCAAAGAGCTGATCCAACACCTGGTATCCTTGACTGTTCTTAAGTGGAACATCTATTGGCAACTCAAAATAAAAACTGAATCCATAACCTGAACTTATAAACAAAATAAACTCCACCTTCACTGATGATTGCAATAGACTTACCAAATGATCTTGAGAATCATGAAAAATCACCTCTTCTTGATGAATAAAACCTTGAGGGTTGAATCCATTCATAACTAATGGCTTCTTTTGTCCTATGTCTTCAATTCCAAGAATATCATCAAATAGAAAGGCAACAACATTTTTTTCTTCCCTTCCATGTAAATCAACAAAAATATCCATACATTCATGAACATCTTCAAACATGACATCCATATTGTGTGCATCAAAACTAGTATATTGCTTATCAAGCAATTCCAATTTGAGCTTTGGTAATTTTGCTTGAGAATCATCATCTTGATTCTGAACACTAACAACTCCTATGCAAACAAATTTATGCATATATCCATGTCATTTTGACGATCCTCAAATAGAATAGGTAAAACCTATATATTCAGCTCTTCATGTAACTCGGGTCTACCTAAAAGTGAACATTCATGCACTTTAACCGGGACAACATCATTATGATTTTCAATGGAAAAAAGTTCTTGTCTAGGTAGACAACTTTCATCACATCTTACCACATTGTTCAAAGTTTTCATGCATGTATTTTCAACAGCTTGATCTTGATGATTTTCTTCTTGACATAAAATATCATAAAAGGAATGGGCTAAAAAACAATTTGAATTATTCGGCTCATACCTTTGACTGCATATAGATTGACAAGGCTGCAAATTCTCATAAATTTCATGTAATATGACTTGACTATCAAATTGTTGATCCATTTCATCTTCAACTAATGAAGAGACTTCTGCTTGTAGGAAAACTTCTTGATCATCATGACAACTAGCTTGAGAAGAAAATTCATAGTGTGCCTCTAACATCTCCCCATCATCCATACATTCTACATCATCGTCAATACTTTCAAGATATTGAACGAAACCCTTACAAAAATTACAATAGCCTTGAAACAGTGGTAAGGAAGGATGAGACTTCCCATAATGTCCAAAGAATATTCTATAGAAATCTTTAAGAGAACACAAGCTTCCTGATTGCAACCCCTCATACCATACTCTAGCTTTGTCTTCTAGGGTAGCCATAAACATCTTCATGAGAAAATCCTCAAGAAAATCAACCCTCAATCTACATACATGCATATGATATCTAACAAAATGCAGAATGACATCATATTTCTCTTCATATATGAACATGGGAAGATGGGTTAACCAATCAACAGAAGGCATAGGATTTGGAAAACCATAAATATGATATCGACCCATAGGAGAATACTTGGCATTTGTTCTTGCAGTAGAACTCATATTGGAACTTCTTCAAGCTACTGATATTCAAGCAGTGGATTCACCATGAAGCTTTGATCTTCTGGATCTTTTGAGATTGGAGCCACTGGGGTAATATCATAACCTTCAGAAAATTATAGTTTCCTGTTACCCTCGGGAATCAGAATTAAGAGGCTCGAAGAAAATATTGGAAATGGAGATTTTTGGCTCCCGATAAACACACCAAAATGTTATCACTAGGCTAGACACGCTGGGCTACGAAAACCTCCAACCAAGCATAACTATTTCAAACCAATTTTTAACTGGAAGTTAGCGCTTCAAGTCTGAAAGGGCTATCTCAAGGAAAACTATATAATATTCTAAATAAAGCTCAATTACATATGGCTAACTCTGGATTTTTGTATGATTTTGTAGGTGAAAGAGTGTGATGAAAACCACCATTAGGCATGGAGTCAATTAAAGAAAATCAATTACAAACAACATTTTTTCATGGAAGCTGAGGCAATTTTGGCTTTAAAATGGTGTGAAATAAAACTTTTATAGTAAAACACAGCAAATGAAGGCAGCTGAAGCATGTAACACGAATTATAGCTAATCAAATTGCTATGAAACTGAGAACAACATACAAAACATGGAGAAAAATATATGAGCCAAAACAGAATCTCAAGTCAAAAAGACAGTTTGCTGCAAATGTATATTAACTGAAGAAAAAGGTTTACAAAGTCCTCTCACATTAGCCATCCACCCCTTTAAAGTGAAAAAGTTACACATATATAGAGTGAGGTCTCCATTACAATAGCCTGCCACCTGGGCTAGACTTGATGCATAGCTAAGAGACCTAATTTTAATTGAATTAAAAAACATGGAGTCTTTATAGGGATATTTCTATTTTAACAGACTTTGAATACAAATAGGAGTCTCCTATCATTTATGAGCTTAAAAAATTTTGTTAGTGACCCTCATCAAATGAAAAAAACTGTTGATGTGCTTGAGTGCTGATGTGTTGGAGTGCTGAGATTTTACCACGTGGATCCTGACTTGTTTGAATTTGCTAACCTAGACCTCCACCAAGTCGAATTTCAAAATTTATGCAACAAATCTGGCTAGGAAAATTTCTATAAATTAAGCCTCAAAGATAAGTCCATATCTTCCTAACCCTGATATCTGTGTAAAAATTGAGAGAGGCTTTTGTATAATAGCTCGTGTTGAACAAAAACGTCCTTCAAATTTCCAAAATACCTTTCCATTTTGTCAAAAAGTGAGATCAACATTTACTACTAAAACAATCATTTCCAAAATTTTCATAGCAAATTTTGGTAGCAAATTACAAAAACATCCCTCTGGTACTTTTCCAATTTTTCTGTAAGTTCTGAAGTCTACTCTTATAAATTTTAGCTAAATACATAGTATTAGAACTCCTTTAACTAAAAAATTTCCTTGCATTTTCCTCAATGACATGCTACAAAAGTTTCGTAGCAAATTTTCAGCTTAACTATGGGGAGCTATTACAACATTTGAATTTTCTAAGTATTTTTATTTTTTATGATTTCTTCTTCATTCTTATCACTCCTTATAGCTTATTTAACCATGTATATTGATGAAACTATTAGTTTAGCATAGTATAGGAAAAAAAGTGAGGAATTTACCATACTTAAGGGGTTCTTGTTATTTCAGCTATGAGTCCAAGATTTCTTTTTGAGAGTTCAACTTTGATCATCTCTATTTCAGTTATCAATGCTTTAACTCGCCTCTGCAACTTATTTCTATCTGCCTCTAGCCATCTGTTCCTTTTGTACATTTATTTTCATTTTCAGAAATTTTAACAACATTGCTAATTTGACAAATTAACTCCAAACTATCTAAAAGTTATCAAAGATAACAAAGGCTATGAATATCCAAGCAACAAAAACACTCACGAGAATGTTAGTAAAACATTTTATTTTTGTAATACGTGATTCATAGGTGATGCTATTTTATACATTGGATCTATAATTAATGATGATAGGGAATTTTTCCCATTCCTATGGATCTTCAAGGCAATTCTTCTGGATCTTAGTGGTGGCCACAGTAGCAATGGGATCCATGTCAATGATCTACTTCCCTTTGTCATTTCCGTTGTCAGGTTTCGACTCAAAGACAGAAAATGTGTCTGATTCTAAAGCCTTTAGCTAGGACACCAGTGACTGCTTGGCCCAACACTCACTCGTGTTGTGATTAGAGTTCTTGTGGACTCACACCATTTTCTCATGTCCTTCTTTGTTTTCGTGGTATTTTTATTTGCTTGTGGCTTCAACGGGTTATCTTGGGTCGCCCTGCCTTGGCTTTGTCCTTTGCCCTATGGTTTGGGGGCATCTATTCCTTGCTTCAGATTCGCAGATCCAAAGTCTCATTTCTTCTGTTTAAAATTCTTCTCAATATTGACAGCATATCAATACGTCATGCCTAGCGACGAGATTTCTAGGAACTCCATCTCATCCTAGATGTACTTGTGTAGACAGTCGTGGTACTTGAGTACCAAATTCTGTCCAAAATCCTTGATACCTAGCTTCATGTGAAGGGTAAGGAAAAAATTTGTAAACATCAGTACATATTGGTCCCTTCCCTGTTGTAGCGTGGTCCACCCTATGTATTTATCTTCATAGCTCATGACAGGGTAATATGGTTCCTTGATGGCATCTCAGAAAGAATTCCAAGTGGGTGCAGTTGAAAACAATGAGGATTCCCTCTCGTCCTTTTGTTCACAGTAGGTTTCGCACCAGTACTTGATGCATGGGGCAGCTTTGAGAACTGAAAAAGTAATTCTTTCCCGATTGGAAAAGTCATTAACTCAAAAATACCCTTCCAACAGATTTAACCATTTATCTATGACATCTGCATCTATCTAGCCCTCAAATATGGGAATATCAAAGTTAACTTGTACCTTAAAAGGAGTGGCACCTCTAGAGTGGTTGTGGTATGAAGATGCATCACATGTGGGTAGCCATTGAAGGATCTAGGTAAAGCTATCCATCATCGTGTTCTTCTGTCACTTAAGGGCTTCCTCGAGAAGTATTTTGACAGGATCTGATGCCTCCTTATCTTTCTTTTCTTTCGCCATGGGAGGTCGTCAAGCTTTGGGAGGCTGAACTTACATAGGTTCATCCAGATCGAGCCCTAACTCCTTATACCCTGACCTCGTTGGGGACATGCAAAGAAAAACAAAGAAAGAGCAGACAACTCAAATACCATTGATCCAGAATTATGCAGGAACACAACAAAATATAGAAATACCCATATACACAAATATTCAATAGAAATAAAACTTCATTTCATTAATATCAAAGAACTGAAATATAATTACATACAAAAATAAAAATAAACTAGTTAGGGTGATGGTAGTTTATCTCTAAGAAAATATGTGGCTGCTACGTGCCCCTAACTGTGTTACAATGAGGCTCAAAGGCCTGGTATTATTAAGAAACAATCGAAAACCCTAAACATCCAAAAACCTAACCCTAAGAGATGAAGCGCCAAACCCGAGGGCCTCGTTTGGGTAAATTGGTACATCGACTCCCGGGGTCATAACTTTGGCATATGATCTTTGTTTGGCTATCATAATATGTCATTTAGAACATCTTGAAGAGAATGGAGACAATAAACCAACAAGACTATTTGGGGCTTTTCTAATCTCTCTGTTTTCCCTAAAAATGTTCTTTAGGGCCTCAAAACGGCTCTAGAAATTCACGACCTGAAAAACTACCAAAAATAGTAAACTATGCTACAATTAAGGAAACTGAAAAACTGAAAGAGCCAGTGTTGGAGGTCCAAGCTGAATAGGCGGGTGGCCACCAAATCCACTTGGATCAGTCCTCCCCCCTTAGGAAGCAATGATCCCCATTGTGTTGCATGCCTCCATGAGATGGGGAAACTTCTGCTGAACTTGGTCCCTAGTGAGCCAATTGCCTTGGTGCAGTAGTTGGCCAACTTTGACAACCTGATACAGTTGGATCTTTTACTGGAAAGTGCTCTTGATCTGTGTGTTCATGATTCAATCAGTTGTGGCATGTTCCATGTAGTCTAGGTTTAACTCTGTTGGTGTGAGTTGTTCTGCAATGTCTGATGTGTCCGTTAATGGTGGAAAGTATGGTCGAAGGCTGTTGACATTGAAAATTGGGTGCAAGCCAAGGAATGGTGGGATGTCGAGCTCGAAAGAATTATCCCCTACAACCTTAATGATGGTGTAAGAGGCATATTAGAGCGGACGAAGTTTGTGTTGGGGCACCACAAGGCACTCCTTCTGTAGATGTAACCAAACTTGCTCACCCACTTGGAACTTGTGTGGCACCTGATGTTGATTATGACGCTACTTGCACTTACCATTGGCTCTATCCAATATGTCATGGACCTGTTAGTGGATGTGTTGAATGCACTAAATGAAGTTGTTAGCGTTATCACCTTAAGACCAAGCATGAGCCGAATCTTCCTCAGTAGTTCCAAATGGTATGGCCACATCAATGGGACATAGTGGCTGGAATTCCAACCCCACCTGAAAGGGGTTGTGTCCAGTTGATGTATGAAGAGCTCTGTTGTAGCTATGTTGGACATAGGGGAGGATTTCATCCCATGTGCATGGATGCTTTCATCCCGATCTGAGATAATGGATTATGGGATCCCAAAATTTACCCACACTCATTCAAAGAAGAGCTTAGTAGTGCCTTTTGTTCTGATACTCTTCTTGTAGGCCACCAGAATGGCCATCTTAGAGAATTCGTCGACGACCACGAAAACACAGTCATTTCCATGCTTAGTAGAAGGAAGGCCCGACATGTAATCCATGAATATGGATTCCCAAGATCGACTAGAAGTAGGCAACAGAGTATATAGGCCTTGCTTCTTGATGGTCAGTTTGGCAATGGTGTAGGCAGTGTAGGACTTGATGTATTTCCCAAGATCCCATCAAAGGTTTGGCCAATAAAAATACTTATGTAGTACTTCCACTATTTTCTCTACCCCGAAATGTGCAGCGACTTGAGTGTAGTGTGCCTCCCAAATCATCTTGCCACACTCGCTTGAAGGAACACATATGTGTCTCGGGTGGCATCACGGTGCATCCTGGAGGTGAAGATTTGGAAATTTCTTACCTTCCAAGATTTTCTTGTATGTGCTGTTGAATTCTGTATTGGTCTTGTAAAGATGCGGCCACCTCAGAGTGTCATGCCCGCAAGTGACAAGCACAGTGGTCAGCACCATGGCTGGTGGTTGGCTGAGGCAATCTGCAACATTATTGGTGCTTCCCTTATTGTACTTAATATTCAAATAGAACTGTTGTAGGCATGTGGACCATTTCTGATGGCCATCGTTCTGCAACTTCCCTTATGTATGTATGAACTGCAGGGGTCAGTAGTTAGTGTGGATGTTTGTTTCCTTCTACAGAATATAATGCTTCCATTTTCAGTAGACCTGCACAATGGAATACATCTCTTTTTCATAGGTGGGATAATTTCAGATTGTGTCTGAAAGTGTCTCACTGTGATATGCCACTGCTAAGTAAGAAGCAGACCAATAACAAAGTGGGAGGCATCTATCTCGATCTCAAATGGTTGCTACAAGTCTGGTAATGTGAGCACCGGTGTAGAAGAGAGGTGATACTTCAACTTGGAAAACACCTTCTGTTGGGATTTAGACCAAAACAACTTTCTTTTTGCTCCAACCATGGTGACTTGTCTTAAAGGCCAAGTGATATGAGAGAACCCGAACATGAACCTGCGATAGAAATTGGCAAGACTGAGAAAGTTGCAGAGCTCTGTTAGAGTGGTTGGGGTTGGCCAATCCTGAATGAATTGTATCTTGGCTAGGTCCACATGCACACCCCACTCATTAATGATGTACCCCAGATATTGAAATTGGGTCATGCCAAAAGTGCATTTATCCAAATTGACACACATCTTGTGTTGTTGCAGGGTTTGAAGGACCTATCGAATATGGTGAACATGATCTTCCCAACTCTGGCTGAAGATAATGATGTCATCTAAATACACCACCTTAAATTCATTGGTGAAGGGTCACAAGATGTCATCCATCAATCTCATGAAGGTTGCAGGGACATTCGTTAACCCGAAAGGCATGACCAACCATTCGAAAAGACCCTAATTGGATTTGAAGGTCTTCTTCGACACATTGGAGGGTTTGATAGGCACCTAGTGATAACCAGACTTTAGGTCAATCTTGCTGAAATATTTGGCCACCTTGAGATGATACAGAAGGTCATCAATCCATGGGATTGGTTACCAATTCCAGATAGTGATCTTGTTCAGTGCTTGATAGTCAATACAGAGTCTCTAGGTCTTGTCCCTCTTTTGTACCAATATAATCGGGCTCCCACAGGGGGATGAGCTTGACCTGATGTGCCCTTTCTTCAATAGAGCATCGATAAATTGGTCTATTGGGTAGTAGTGTGCCCAAGGTCAGATCGATGGAGTGCTTAACCTGATAGTTCAGAGGTACCCCTATAGGTGAGGTGAAAATGTCCCTATACTCCTCCATGACCTTGTCCATCTGTTGTTGCTGTGCAGAGGAGCCCTATTTGGAATTTGTGGCCACAACCTTCTTCTTTACCTGAGGGTGAATCGAAAGGAAAACAAATTTCCTGGTCTAGGAAATGATCTTTCTGCATTGGCTTGCAGTGATCAAAGAGATGGCGGTAGGCGGGGCTACCTCTGGTATTCTTTACAACTTATCGTCGAAAGTAATAATCACAGAGTGAGGTCTAGACTCATATATAGCATGTCGCTTCCACAGGTATGGTTGTCCCAATAATACATCACAAACTTCAAGAGGAGAAACATCACACAATACCTCATCCATGAAGGACTTGATGTTGTAGGGAAGGCGAAATTGTTGGCTGACGTTGAGATCTTTTCCTTGGTGAAGCCACCTAATGGTGTACAGATGCTGATGTGCTATAGTCACTAGAACCAACCACTTCATGACCTCTATTGAAATGAGATTTTTTTGGCTCCCACTGTCGATAATGAACTTCAGTGGAAAACCCTTCACCCAAATTTCTGAGTGGAAGAGGCATTCCCCCTCCTCTAGATATTCAGGCTCATTCTTATGGATCTTAGTGGTGACCATGGCGGCACTAGGTTCTGCATCAATGATATGTTTCCCTTTGTCATTCCCCTTGTCAGGTTTCGACTCAAAGTCCATACATGTGTCTGATTCAGAAGACTTCAGCTCGGCCACTAATGACTGCTTGGCCTGACACTGACTATGTTGTGAGAGGATCTCTCATGGAACTCACACCATTTTCCCATGTCCTTCTTTGTCTTCATGGTGTTCTTCTTTTCTTGCAACTTTAGTGGGTTGTGCTGGATTTCCGCACCTTCACTTTTTCCTTTTCTCTATGGTTTGGGGGCATCTTTTCTGTGCTTCAGATTCAGAGATCCAAAGTCTCGATTCTTTTGTTTAAACTTCTTCTCAATCTTGACAGCATATCGGTATGCTATGCCAAGCAAGGAGATGTCGAGGAACTTCATCTCATATTAGACATACTTGTGTAAATAGTCGTGGTACTTGAGTACCAAATGCTTCTCAAGATCCTTAATACCCAACTTCGTGCGAAGGGGATGGAAAACATTTGTAAACTCTGACACATCTTGGTCCCTTCCCTGCCATAGTGTGGTCCCCTTATGTATTTATCTTCATAGCTCCCAACAGGGTAATACTGTTCCTTGATGGCGTCTCAGAAAGAATTCCAAGTGGGTGCAACTGAAAAAAGCGATGATTCCATCTCGTCATTCTTTTCACGATAGGTTTCCCACCAGTCCTTGAGATGTTGGGTGGCTTTGACAACTGAAAAAGTGATTTATTCACGATTGGAAAATTCATGAATTGAAAAATACCTTTCCAACAGATTTAAGCATTTATCTATGGCGTCTGCATCTATCTGGCCCTCAAATATGGGAATATAAAAGTTAAATTGAACTTTCAATGGAGTGGCGCCTACAGAGTTCCTTCTGGATAATGGTGCGTCGCCTATGGGTAGCTGTCAACAGATCTAGAAAAATTTATCCATCATCAAGTTCCTCTGTCGCTCGAGGGCTTCCTTGAGTAGCATTTTGAAAGTATTTCCTACCCCCTCATATTTATTTTCTTCTGCCATGGGAGGTCATCACGTTTTCTAAGGTTGGTATTGTAAAGGTTGAACTAGATTGAGCCCTAACTCCTTATACCCTGACCTCATTGGGGACATGCACAGAAAAACATAGAAAGAGAAGACAACTTTGATACCACTTATTCGAACTTATGCATGAACGGAGAAAAATACAGAAATACCCATATACACAGAGATGCAGAAGAAATAAAACTTCATTTCATTAATATCAGAGAACTGAAATATGCATACATATAGAAATAAAAATAAACTAGCTCGGGAGATGGTAGCTTATCTCTGAGAAGAGATGTGGTGGCTACATGCCTCTAAAATATGTTACAATGAGGATCAAAAGCCTATTTATTATTGAGAAACAATGGAAAACCATAAACATCCAAAAACCTAACCCTAGTAGATGAAGCACCAACATTGTGGGCCTCGTTTGGGTAGAATTGTACGTTAACTTCCCAAGGTCGTACCTTTGGCATACAATCTTCATTTGGCTATCATAATACCTCGAAGACAAGGTCGAAAATAAATCGGCAAGCCGATTAAGGAACTTCTTTAATCTCGTTGTTTTCCTTAAAAACGTCATTTAAGGCCTAAAAATGGCTTTGGAAGTTCAGGACCTAAAAAACTACCAAAAATAGTAAACTATGCTACAATTAACGAAACCGAAAAACTAAAAGAGACAGTGTTGGGGGTCCAAGTGGAATAGGCAGATGTCCACCAAATTACACCTTGATCAGTCCTCCACCATTAGGAAGAAATGGTCCCCATTGCATTGAGTGCGTCCATAAGATGGGGAAACTTCTATTGAACTTGGTCCCTGGTGAACCATTTGCCTTGGTTAAGGAGTTGGCCAGCTTTGAAAAACCTATACAGTTGGATCTTCTGCTAGCGAGTGTTCTTGATATGTATGTCCATAATCCGATTAGTTTTGGCATGTTCCATGCAGTATGGGTTTAACTCTGTTGGTGTGAGTTGTTCTACAATGTTTGATGTGTCCAATAATGGTGGAAAGTATGGTCGAAGATAGTCCACATTGAACACTAGGTGCAGACCAAGGAATGGTGGGATGATGAGCTCAAAAGGATTGTCCCCTACAACCTTAGTGATGGCATAAGGTCCATATCAAAGCGGGCGAAGTTTGTGCTAGGGTCCAGTGAGGCACTGCTTCTACAAATGTAACTGAACTTTGTCACCCACTTGGAACTTGTGTGGCACCTGATGTTGATCATGAAGCTACATGTATTTAGCATTGGCTCTGTCCAATATGTCATGGAACTACTGGCGAATGTGTTGAATGCACTGAATGAAATTGTTAGCAATGTCAGCTTCAGACTGGAAATGAGCCAAATCTACCTGTGTAGCTGAGAATGGCATGGCCACATCAATGGGAAATCTTGGCTGGAATTCCAACCGCACCTTAAATGGGTTGTGGCTAGTTGAGCTATGGAGAGCTCCATTTATCTATGTTGGACATAAAGGAGGTTTTGATCCCATGTGAGTGGAAGCTTTGAGTTGTACATACGTAGAATGTGTACGATCATCCTATTGAAGAACTTTGTTTGGCCATTAGTTTGGGGGTGGAAATTCATGGACTTAGTGAGCTTGGTATCCAACATCAACTAGAGACTTGACCAAAATGTACTTAGGAACTTGATGTCCCGATCTGAGATAATGGATTGTGGGATCCAAAAATGTACCCACACTTGTTCAAAGAAGAGCTTAGCAGTGGCTTTTGTTGTGATACTCTTCTTGCAGGTTGTCAGAATGACCATCTTAGAGAATCTGTCGACGACCATGAAAACGCAGTCATTTCCATGCTTAGTAGAAGGAAGGTTCGACATGTAATCCATTGAGATGGATTCCCAAAGTCAACTAGGAGTAGGAAAAGGAATATATAGGCCTTGCTTCTTGATGGTCAGTTTGGAAATGGCGTAGATAATGTAGTCTCTAATGTACTTCCCAACATCCCATCGAAGCTTCAGCCAATAAGAATACTTCCGCAGTAATGCCACTGTTTTCTCTACCCTGAAATGTACAACAACCCGACTGTAGTGTGCCTCCCAATTCATCTTGGCACACTCGCTTGAAGGAACACAGATGTGTCCCAAGTTTCATAACAGTGTATCTTGGAGGTGAAAATTTGGATCTTCCTTACCTTCAAGGAGTGTCTGGTATGTGTTGTCAAATTCTGGATCATTCTTGTGAAGATGCAGCCACCCCGTAGTCTCGTGCCTATAAGAGTCGAGCACAGTGGTCACCACCATGATCGGTGGATGACTGAGGTAGTCTATAACAGTGTTGGTGCTTGCCTTCTTGTACTTAATGTTCAAATGGAATTGTTGCATTTATGTGGACCATTTCTAATGGCAATCATTTTGCAACTTCTCTTGTGTCTATATGAACTGCAGGGGTCGGTGGTATGTATGGATGATCATTTCCTTCCCAGTAATGTAATGCTTCCATTGTCAGCAGTCCTGCATAATGGAATATATCTCTTTGTGAAATGTAGGATACTTTTGGGCTGTGTTTGAAAGTGTATCACTATGATATGCCACTGCTGAGTAAGAACCACACCAATAACATAGTTGGAGGCATCTGTCTTGATCTCAAATTGTTGTTGTAGGTTTGGTAATGTGAGCACTGGTATAGAGCAGAGGCAATGCTTCAACTTGGAAAATTCCTTCAGTTTGGATTCATACCAAAATAAATTTTCTTTCACTCCTCCCTTGGTGACTTGACTTAAAGGCCAAGTGATATGAGAGAACCCCAACATGAACCTGTGTTAGAAATTATCAAGACCGAGAAAGCTGCAGAGCTCTGTTAGAGTGGTTGGGGCTAGCCAATCCCTAATGACATGTATCTTGGCTGTGTCCACATGCACACCCTTATCATCCATGATGTACCCCTGATATTGAACCTGGGTCATGCCAAATGTGTGTTTCTCCAAATTGGCACATAGGTTTTGTTGTCGTAGGGTTTGAAGGACCTGTCGAAGATGGTGGAGGTGCTCTTCCCAACTCTGGCTGAAAATCAAGATGTCATATAAATTCACCACCAAGAATTCATTGGTGAAGGGTCACAAGATTCCATCCATCAATCTCATGAAGGTTGCGGGGACATTCGTTAACCCGAAAGGCATGACCAACCATTCAAAAAGGCCCTCCATATATTTGAAGGAAGTCTTCCAAACATCAAAGGGTTCAATAGGCATCTGGTGATAACTGGACTTCAAATCAATACTGCTGAAATATTTGGCCCCCTTGAGATTATCCATAAGATCATCAATCTATGGGATTAGGTACCTATTCTAGACAGTGATCTTGTTCAACGCCTGATAGTCAGTACACAGTCTCCAGGTCTCATCCTTATTTTGTACCAATAAAATCATGTTCCGACAAGGGGATGAGCTTGGCTTGATGTTCCCTTTCTGTAACAGCTCATGAATATTCCTCTTGAACTCATGATTCTCTAGAATAGAGCATCGATAGATTGGTCCATTGGGTAGCGGTGCGCCCGGGGTCATATCGATGGAGTGATTGACCTAAAAATGCAAAGGTACTGCTGTAGGTGAGGTAAACATGTCGATGTACTACTCCATGACCTTGTCCATCTGCTGCTTTTGTGTAGAGGAGTCCTATCTAGAAGCCATGGCCACCACCTTCTTCTTGCCCCGAGGGTGAATCATAAGGAAAAAATATTCTTAGCCTGGGAAATGATCTTACTACATTGGTTTTTAGTGATCAAAGAGACAATGATAGGCAGGGCCACCTGTGGTATCATGTACAACTCATCACCTAAAGTAATAATCATGAAGTGAGGTCTATACTCATATACAACGTGTCACTTCCACAAGTATGGTTATCCTAATAATACATCACAAACTTCAAGAGGAGCAACATCACACAATACATCATTCATGAATGGCTTGATGTTGTAGGGAAGGAGACATTGCTAGTTGAAGTAGAGATATCATCCTTGGTTAAGCCAACCATTGGTGTATGGCTGCGAATATCATGTAGTCGACAGGCCAAACCACTTCATGACCTCTGCTGAAATGAGGTTCTTTTGGCTCCAACATTGATAATGAACTACAACGGAGAACCCTTCATGCACATTTGTGAGTGGAAGAGGTGTTCCCCCTCTTCTGGATCTTCAGGCTCATTCTTCTAGATCTTAGTGGTGACCACAGTGGCACTGGGCTCCGCATCAATGATCTTCTTCCCTTCATCATTCCCCTTGTCGAGATCTGACTCAGAGTCATAACATGAATCTAATTCAGAAGCCTTCAGCTTGGCCACTAGTTATTGCTTGGCCCAGCACTTACTCATGTCGTGAGTGGAGCTCTTATGGAACTCACAAAATTTTCCCATGTCGTTCTTTGTCTTCGTGGTGATTTTCTTTTCTTGCGGATTCAACGAGTTTTCCTAGGTTGCCTTTCCCTAGATTTGTTCTTTTCTTTGTAGTTTGAGGGTGTCGTTTCCTTGCTTCAAATTCAAAGATCCAAAGTCTTGCTTCTTATGATTAAAGTTCTGCTCAACCTTGAAAATGTATCAGTACACCATGCCGAGTGAGGAGATGTCTAAGAACTCCATCTCTGTAGTTGAGGTGAAAATCTCACGGTACATGAGTACCAAATTCCACCCAAAATCCTTGATACCCAACTTTGTGCGAAGGGTATGGAAAACATTTGTAAGCTCTGGCACATCTTTGTCCCTTCCCTGCTGTAGCATGGTCCACTTTATGTATTTATCTTCATAGTTCCTAATAGGATATATTGTTCCTTGCTAGTGTCTCGAAAATAATTCCGAGTGGGTGTAGCTGAAAATAGTGAGTATTACCTCTCATCCTATTGTTCACAGTAGGTTTCCCACCAATCCTTGATGTGTGGGGCATCTTTGAGAGGTGAAAAAGTAATTTTTTCCTAATTGTAAAAGTCATGAACTGAAAAATACCCTTCCAATAGATTTAACCATTTATCTACAACGTTGTCATTTAACTAGCCCTCAAATATGTGAATATCAAAGTTAACTTGTAGCTTAAAATGAGTGGCGCCTCCATAGTGGTTGCAGGATGAAGGTGCATCACCTATGGGTAGCCATCGAAGGATATGGGCAAAGTTATCCATCATCGCATTCCTCTGTCACTCGAGGACTTCCTCAAGGAGTATTTTGAAAGGATCTCCTGCCCTCTCATCTTTCTTTTATTCCACCATGGGAGGTCGTGAGGTTTTGTGAGGTTGGACTTGCAAAAGGTTCAACCAGATCGAGCCCTATCTCCTTATACCCTGACCTTGTTGGGGACATTCAAAGAAAAATAGAGAAATAGTAGACTGCTCTGATACCACTAATACAGGCTTATGCAAGAATGCAACAAAATACAGAAATACCCATATACACATAGACGCAACAAAAATAAAACTTCATTTCATTACTATCAAAGAACTTAAATATGCTTACATACAAAAAAAAAAACTAGCTCAGACAATGGTAGCTTATCTCTGAGAAGAGATGTGGTGGCTAAATGCCTCTGAACTGTGGTACAATTGTTGAGAAATGGAAGCAAGAAATCCCAGTTTAATTTTTCCTTGAATTAAATTGAGAATTAAAATTGAATTCTATTCTCATATCAACTTGTAAATACTTAATTGAGTTCAATTAACTTAATTATATTAGGAATTTTGAGTTGGAAGTCTTTCTATAGTCATGTATATGTTCTCCCTAAGTTTTAGGGGTCCAGTATGAGTTTAAATTGAGTTGGAAATTATGTCACTCAGTTTACTGAGTTAAGTTCAGTTAAATTAGTTCTAAATTGTTTTTGGAACTAATAAAGGACTAATAGTTAGTTGGTGCACTAATGCATCGACTAGTGCTACTCCATTTAACTGAAGATTCCCTCATGAGAAACTATTGCATGTCAGTTCAAAGAAAGACTCAGCTGAGACTAGAGTGCAGGGATAGTGTACTATCAGTGGTATTATTTACTAGAGTGTAAATATTATGCATGCATTAGAGATTGATCCTATGTTTTGATTGCACAGTTTTGGAAGCATGAGTTCCCTTTATATACGAGCTATTCATCCTAGGAATCATGTAAGAGATTAGAGGCTTGGAGAGTTGTTGAATATGCTAAGGATTTATCTTGAGCTAACTTGTGAGCTGAGAGAGTTGAGCATAATTGTGTACAATTGTTCTAGTGAGAACACGATTTGTATCTTCACTCATATTTATGATATATGCAATATAGATAGCAGGGTTTTGAGCAGTGTCTTTCCCCAGATACATTTTGTGTTATGTGCCATTGATTTATCTTCTTCTTGTTCATATTGTTTTCATCAATCGATTGGCTTCCGCTAGATGAAAGTAGAAGTAGATTCTTGTCCTATTCTTTAGTACATTGCATGAGCTTGTGAATCTACAAGATTTTCTAAATAGTATACTAGATGAGATTTCGAAGTTTTGAGTTTCGGGTTACAGGTGAAATTCGAGTTTGCAATACATAATTTAGGATCGACAAATGGGTCTATGGTTTGTGGCTTGAGTATGCCTTGGAAGGGAGCTCAAATTTTATAGCCTAGAGGGATAGAATGGAGTTTTTGCTAGAGGATAATGTCTTGAAGGGATTTGTTGATCAAGAAATTCCTAAGCCAACAACATCAGATGCACAAAATTTGGCCAAATGGAAGAAGTGTGTGGTGAAGGCAAGGCAGATAATCCTTGAGGGTTTTCGAGACCACATTTTCTTGAGTCTCCATCCAAAGAAAACTCTATATTCTATGTGGAAAACATTGATAGACTTGTATAATGACCAAAGGAAATTTGTACTGAGGGAAAAACTTCGAAAAATCAAAATGGAGAAAGGCAAGACGATTCCAAAATACTTGAACAAGTTTACTCAGTGTTTTGATGAATTTGGAAGTGTTGGAATCACAGTTTCCGAGGAAGATATGGTGAGTCTTGCTCTTCTAGCACTCCTAAAGATTTGGCATGGTTATCAAGACTTTGTCAATGATCGAGAGAAGATGTCAGATTGGGAACGACTGCGGTCAAATTTGATGAAGGAGGAGATCAGGAGGAATACCAGGGATGGCTCTTCATCAAAGATTGATGATGAAGATAATTGTGCCTTAGTGATTAAGGGGAAGAAATGGAAAGGGAAAGCTTCCCATTCCAAATTAGATTCTTATCATGGAGGTAAGAAGAAGGACATGATGAAATTTAAGTGCTTTCATTGTCATGAGCTGGGCCATTTTGTACAAAATTTTCACTGAAGAAGTCAAAGAAGGAGTCCTCAAGAGGAGCAGCGGGTGAGGCTTTGGCCTCTCAATTCAAATTGGACTTTTCCCTCATTTCATGCATGGTGTCATCAATTATGGGAAGTGTATGGTACATAGACAGTGGAGCTTCATTCCACATGATTGGCAATAAAGAGTTATTCAGTGACCTAGAGGAGAAAGATCTCCATATGCATATCAAGATGGGTGATGAAGGGAAGTATAGTGTTACTGGATTGGGCACGATTACTTTTCAGAGGGAACATGGGGCTCCACTCACCTTGAAGAATGTTATGTATGTGCCTGGGCTGAAGAAGAACTTGGTATTGGTTTCCATGCTTAAGGATAGAGGCTATGATGTGATCTTCTCAAAAGGAAAGGCGTTCCTTTGACACATAGCCACGGGTCAAGTAAAGAAGATATGGATTCAGGTGAAGAATGTCTATAAGCTAGAGGTAGAGGAATGTGCTCCTTTGAGCACAAAATAAGAACGAGTGCAGAGCCGAGACATTGGCGAGTTGTGGCACAAGCGATTGGGCCACTTTCATCATGGGGGTTTGAAGATATTGCAACAGATCTCTACCCATGTTCCTAAAGGTACACTTGAGCAAGTTGATACATGCAAGGGATGTGCTTTGGGAAAATACACCAATTCTTCCTTTCGCGATAGAGACACTCGAGAAGAGGTTATTCTAGAGTGAGTCCATTCAGATGTGTGTGGACCATTATTTATATCATACATGGACAAACACAGGTATTATATTATATTTGTTGATGACTATATTCATAAATGTTGGATATTTTTCATGCAAAAAAAGGATCAAACTTTCAAAACGTTTTGTGAGTTTAAAGCATTGGTGGAAAAATATTTGGGCAAGAAGGTTAAAGCTCTATAGAGTAGTAATGGTGGTGAGTATGTCTCAAACGAGTTTAAGAACTTATGTGCAGTAGAAGGGATTAAATGGGAGTTGACAACACCCCATAACCCTCAACAAAATGGGGTGCCCGAGACGAAGAACATAAGCATAGTAGGAGAAGAAAGGGCAATGTTACATGATTAGGGCCTACCACTACAATTGTGGACTAAGGCATGCAACAAAGCAGTTTATGTTCAAAATTGTAGCCCACATCAGATACTTGAGATAAAGACACCAAAGGAGGCTTATTCAGGTAAGAGGCCAAATGTTGGTCACTTCAGGATTTTTGGGTCATCGGTATATTTCCATGAGACCAAAGATGAACGGAAGAAGCTTGAGCCGACAATAAAGTTGGGGATATTTGTGGGGTACACTATTACACCTCACAAATATCAAGTGTAATTGCTGACCAACAGGATGACAATGGCTTGTAGGGATGTCAGATTCGATGAGGAGAAGGCCATGCAAGTTTCCCTTGAGAGGGAGCTTGAGCTACATGAAGATGAGGAGAATTTAGCTCCTAATGTTGAGGAGCCTCAGATTGATGTGGAGCAACCACATGTAGAGGATCAAGGAGTGGAGGCATCCACTTAGGCAAAGTCTTCAAGAGAGGGAAGAAAGTGCACCAAAGAGGCTGAAAGATTGTTGGATGATGCACGGATGAATGTGGCATCACCCACTTAGGGCAGGTAGTGGAGGTTGTTGAGCATTAGAAAAGGTATCTAATTGCCACTTATTTCTTTATCTTTTCCTTTAATTCATAACTATTTTACATTCCAAGATGGGCATATGATGAATTATTATGACAAAGTTAAAGAAATTTGTGATTAACATAAGATGACTAATTATTACCTTTTTCTATGCAGAAAAGGAAGAAAATAGAAGATCGCCATTTCAAAGGAAAAGACAAGGCAAAACCAACTGTTGTCCCTTTGATAGGGAGCAACATCTAGGCGAGGCAAACGAGATCAGAGTGCATGGGCCAGGAAAAGGAAGAAGAAATGCCATATCAGTGCAATAGGACGAAGAGATAACCGAAGAATAATGATATGGCGAATCCCTCAAGATCCTTTGATCCTAAGGAGTTGATACCTTGAAACTATCTGTATTTTTGGTATTTCGACCTGGCCACTATAAAAAGCAAAAGTGCTGCTAGCCCAGGGGGCAAATTGTTGTTGATTGATAGAATTTGTTGTTCCAATTTGAACTTTGATCATCAACTCTCTTTAAAGAGCGATTATTGTAACTCCGTTTTCATGATTAATACATAAACTTTGTTGTTGTTCCATCTTTGATTCTGGAGTAACCGCAACAGTGCATCCCTGGTGGCTAAGGGCTCGGCCCTAGTGGATCACTTGCTTCCTATATCATTATTTTCCATTTACAAGTCGTGTGTGGTTTGATTTCCTATATTTATTCTATTCAGTAATCTGTTGTTCCTTGACATTTCATTTACTTGCTCTGTTATATTGAATTCGCATTTGAATAGTAAGATTATTATTTCCAACTGAACATGTTATGTTGTTCATTCTAAAATCATATCGCGTTGTCTAATTCAGATAGTGCCGTTCATTTATAGATTAACATTCCTGTTCATTTACATATCGATAAGTATTGTTCATTTGCAGAGTGACACTGCTATTCATTTACAAATTGGTATTGTTGTTCATTTAGCTACAATTTACCTATAACTGTGGTTGCTTTTCATTCGTATTACTGTTCCATTACCATCACAACTGTTGTTCCCTTACAACCGTGGTTAATACTTCTAATGCTAAACTCATATTACTAACTCCATCAATCTAGATTCACTATGTGTTTACATTTGATTTAGTTTGTTCTTCACTATTTCATAGACTTGCTTAGATTTGTTGTTCCATTCTTGGATTGTTGTTCAGTTCATTTACTAGTTAAAGATTACAGTTCAATTCCTTTGGATTACAATTGCTGCTTGATTTATTTCTATGGGATATGTCTTGATATTCGATCTATTCAATAGGTTAGTTGTTGTTCCTCTTTTTGTCAATTGAATTGTCATTTCAAGTATTTGCTTGGGTGTGAATAGAATGTTCTGCAACTGTAGCGAACATTGACTATTGCTGTCTGGTTCCCAGATTGGAGATCTTCTCTTTACTTGCTTTTCATTTGCATCAGTTTACAAAGGAAAGAGTTATCATTACTGCATCCCTGACTGATGATCACTGTAGTTTCTTAAGTGAATGATTTAGTTACAAAGCATTTCAGTTTCTTGCCATTACATTTAGAGTTTGTTTCCAGCATTTGTTTACTTTTGTAAAAGCACTATACTACTAGCATTACTCTTGACAAGTGACCGCCTCAGACTGAGTACACTCTTGAGATAACAAATTGTACCTGGATTGATAATTAATGTAGGGTAAATAGAGGTTAAAAAGACCATTTTTACTGCTCAACATTTTGGCACCGTTGTCGGGGAAGAGTGTAGCCATTTGTTTCTTTTGAGAGTAGTGTAAGTATCTGCTAAGAGAGAATTAGGTTTTAAAAATGGAAGGTAAGAACCTGCGTATGGAGCATGTAACAACCCTTCCCCCTGCTCACTTTCCTGCAGTTTGTTGTTATTTTGGGTTAAAATAAGCATTTGATTTGTGTGCATGACTAAGCAAAAAAAGCTTGAAAAGAATCTTAAACTTCTACCCAAACCTAATAAAGCTAAGGGGCCGGTGACCATTGGTCGATTGACCTTTAAAGATGAAATCCTTAAGCAAGAAGAATCTCAGCCTTCAATAGGGCCTAAAAAAGTTGTCTCTAGACAACCTACTAGTTCCCTTCTAAGGTCACAAGATCACCATCTGTAGCCTTTGTTAAGGTGCACAGCCAAACAAAGGAGCAAGATTTTCAAGAAATTGAGAATTCTAGCCCAAAACTATTACAAGAAGGGAACCTCAGGAATCTCTGCGAGGGAAGAGGAGAAACATGGGAAACTGAAGAACCAAGATCTCCTCTTGGAATAGTTCAGCCATTAAATAGCCCAGATAAGGGAAGTGTTATAAAAATCATCCAAAACGAAGCTGAAAAACTTGAAGAGCTAAAGTCCCCCCAGACATTAATTCAGCAAGGAACTCTCATCATCGTGGACAAAGGAATTGCTATTAAGGCCATTCCTGTTAAGGCCATTCCTGCTCCTTCTAGCCAGCATAGGAATACCCTCCTAGAAATCCCAAAAGGTTATTGGCACATATTTGACCAAATGGGCCAGAACCAACAAACCCCCCAAACCTCCACACTGCAATATCCCATTGTAGATACTGCAGTTAATGCACCTATGAAGGCCATTCCTGTCCAGCATATCCCTACATTTCTGATCCGGATTTAAACAGGAACGCAACAACTTACAGAGATAACTATAAGTACAGAGATGCGATAACCATAAATACAGAGATGCAGCAGAAATAATACTTCATTTCATTAATGGAAGATACTGAAATATGCTTACAAACAGAAATAGGAATAAATCAGCTAGGGCGATGGTAGCTTATCTCTAAGAAGAGATGTGGCGGCTACATGCCTCTGAACTGTTCTAAAACTGTCTTACAATGAGGCTCGAAGGCCTATTTATTGTTGAGAAACAATGGAAAACCCTTCACATCCCGAAACCTAACCCTAGAAGATGAAACGCCAAATTGTGGGCCCCGTTTGGGTAAATTGGTACATCAATTTCCCGGGGTCGTAACTTTGGCATACGATCTCCGTTTGACGCGTACGATAGCTCGTTAGAAAGATCTATCCGAGTACTACCACTTTGGGAGGCAACATCGGTCCATGGACCCATGTTGCCCCAGAATCCCAAAAAAACGTCGTTTAGGGCCTCAAAACGGCTCCGGAAGTTCAGGACCCGAAAAACTGCTAAAAATAGTAAACTGTGCTACAATTTAGGAAAATAAAAAGACTGAAAGAGACAGTTGTGGGGGTCCAAATGGGATAGGTGGGTGGCCACCAACATCCACCAGGATCAATTTCATGGCTTAACATCAGAAGATCCAGACATATTTTTGTTTGAATTTGATGTGATGTGCAGGGGGTACGACTATACCACCGATCCCCAAAAACTTAAACTATTTCCCTCTACATTAAAAGGAGCTGCTTTATGGTGGTTTATGGGGTTAGGTAGAGGTGTTATAAATGATTTGGATCAGATGAAGGGCGCCTTCCTGAAGAAATATCAGGATTATTGTTGGTTCAGAGAGTTAAAAGATGAAATAGTTCAGATGGTAGCTAGACCTAATGAGACACTAGAAGAATATGTTAAACGTTTTCAGTATAATCTTCAAAGATCTTCGTATGCATCATTACCCTTACCTGACAATGTATTAAAAAAACATTAATTAAAGGCATGAAAGAACAATGGATTGAAACACTAAATATTGTGGGAAAGGAGACATCTATCAAGAAGATTTTGCTAACATCATTGATTTATGTATCGGGAGCTCACAAGGCAGCACAAGGCTAAAACCAGTGGAACATGACAGGTTCACAAGGGACAACAAGATCTCTAGAGAAGGAGTAACTTGTGCAGAAATTGGAAATTTATTGGAGAATTTCAAAACTGATCTATTGGGGACTCTGACAATGCAGCTTGATATTATGAAAGAGAAACAGAAACAGGCAGAAGAAGAACAAAATCTGGCGATACTCTGTCCCAGATGCAGAAAGAAACACATCCACAAAGAGTGCCCACTGGATGCAGTTCAAGTCTACGCTATCTGTACAAAAGACCATGCTACAGAGAACTGTCCCTCACTTCCTAGTCTGAAAGCATTATACAAAGAAGCATAAGAAGAACCAGAACCGGTGTACCTACTTAATTAGCGCCGTCAATGGCAGCTGCAACAATTAGGTATGTCTCTTGATCCGTCTTCTTCTTTCCAGACTCTGCAATATTATGCTCAACAATATAATACAATGCGGTAAAATCAACCTCCCTTCTCAAATTGGTCAAAACAACCATTTCCTTCATCATCACCAAGGCTGAATCAAGCAAGCCAATCCAATTGGCCAAATTTTCCCTACGCTCCACCATATTGGCAAAACAATACATATCCAACACAATGGTCCCCTCCCACTTCGCAAAATCTAGCCTGGCAGAAAAACTAGCAAAGACCGATGAATCAACCAGCAGGAACCATTCCACTCCCTCAACCTACATTGCCAGCACTACAACAAAATCCCCAGTCCAACTTAAGACCGCAACTCCCAGCCCAACCCAACCCAAACCCAAATAACAAACCAGTTCAATCCATTTAAATAATTGAAACATCAAAACTTGAAACCGATCTAAGGGAGTGTAATGACCTTCAATTAAGATCTGGGCACATTATAGAAACTGAGGGAGATAAAAATGTTCAAGTTGAGAATTAGTTACTTGTAGAACAACCATTACAAGAAGAAGATGTGGTCAGACAACAAACTCATGACCAAGCAACCACATCTTCTCCCCCATTCCCAGAACGTTTAATCATACCACACCCTATAGAACATCCTGACTTTGATATTCTGGGAGAACTAAAAAATCTGTACATAAAAATCCCACTCCTCCAAGCTATCCAAGATAACCCAATATATGCAAAGACCATCAAAGAGCTATGTATAAAAAAACCAAGGAGGATAATAACAAATAATCCTATAGTCCAAGTACTTGGCACCCTATCTTATCTATTATCAGGAAGAGAAGCACCTGTCAAATATGAAGACCCAAGAAATCCAATAGTGACAGTGCAAATCAATGGACAAACCTTTTCAAATGCCATAGTTGATTTAGGGGCTGCAATTAATATTTTAACAACCACCACTTGTCAAAAACTAGCCATTATGTCAGTAGAACCAACCTCCACCTTATTAGAACTAGCTAACCGATCAGTAGTTAGGCCAGAAGGTACACTACAGGATGTCATGGAATATGTTGATTCCTAGGAATACCTTGTAGACTTTTTCATAATAAACCCCAAAAACCGACTTGATGGACACCCGTTAATTTTAGGCAGACCTTGGCTTGCGACCACTGATACTTACATTGGCTACCGACAAGGAAGTATGACCATAAATAGAGGAAGTAATATCAAGAATCTAGCCCTATACCCTCTAGCCCAACCAAGTGTAACAATAATAAAAACTAACAAACATCCTATATCATACCTCACAGAAAACTTTAGATCCCCATTAACCATAGAATATGCCCTTGATTTTAAAAATAAAACATAGGATGATGTTATTAACAACTTCATTAACAAAGTTGAATCCAGATCCCATGTACAATTTCACATGACAGAGGCAGCATTTGATAATGAACTAGAAGAAGATCCTCTCGAAGACACTCATGATCAAGCAATACCCACTACCTCTGTTTCGAATAGCAAAACTATAGAGATTGAGCTAGGAAAAACCTTGAATATCAATAACAACCTGACTCCTGAACAAGAAGAGAATCTGGTCCAACTACTGAAAAAATACAAGGAAGCTTTTGCATGGGATTGTTCGGATATGAAAGGAATCGATCCCCAGCTATGTACGCACCAAATTTACACAGAAAAGGATGCGAGACTTGTTCGCCAACCCCAATGGAGACTAAACCCTCACCTGAAAGACATTGTGAAATCTGAATTACAAAAACTTTTGGATGTAAACTTTATTTATCTGATCTTTGATAGCAAGTGGGTCTCTCCACTAGTAGTGGTGCTAAAGAAGAATGGAAAGTGGAGGATTTGTGTAAATTATAGAGAATTAAACAAAGCAACCCAGAAGGACCACTTTCCCCTTCCATTCATTGATCAGGTATTAGATACATTAGCAGGAAAGGAATTCTTTTCTTTCTTCGATGGCTTTAGTGGATACAATCAGATTCAGATTGCCCCTGAAGACTAGGACAAAACTACTTTCACCTGTCCTTGGGGAACGTTTGCCTACAGAGTCCTACCCTTTGGCCTATGCAACTCCCCTGCCACATTTCAAAGGGCCATCCTCAGCATCTTTTTAGATTTAATAAATGAAGGGCTCGAAGTATACATGGATGATTTCACACCATACAGAGATGATTTCGACCCAACACTAGACACATTAGAAAAGATGCTGCAAAGATGTATCGCCACCAGGCTCTGCTTGAAACATAAAAAGTGCTATATGATGATGACTGAAGGGCTCATCCTATGTCATTATATCTCAGCAGCTGGAATACAGGTAGACCCGACCAAAATTCAAATAATTTTGCTAATACCTACTCCTACCACACAGACAGAGGTACACAGTTTTCTTGGATTTTCTAGTTATTATAGGAGATTTATAGAACATTTTTCTCAAATAGCTGCACCTTTATACACACTAACAGGGAATGTTGATTTTGTTTGGACAGATAAATGCGAGCGTGCTTTTGAGGATCTGAAAAGGCTTGTGTCAACAACCCCAGTGGTCAGAGGCCCAAATTGGGACCTGCCATTTCAAATTTCATCAGATGCTTTGGACATGGCGATTAGAGAAGTCCTTGTGCAAGAAGAAGACAAAAAACCATATGAAATCTATTATATTAGCAAGAATTTGTCTCCTACTGAGCTAAATTATACTGTTATTGAAAAAGAGTTTTTAGCTGTAATACATGCTGTAAATAAATTTATGCATTATATCACTGGATATCCTATTGTTTTATATATAGATCACTCCGCCATAAATATTTAGCAAATAAAACTATTACAAATGGTAGAGTAACAAGATGGTTGATTTTATTGCAGGAATTTGACATCACAATAAAAGATCGACCTTGGAAAGAGAATCATGTAGTTGATTTTCTCTCACGAATGCTGAAGCCAGTGGACACAGTAGCAGTCGAAGATCAATTTCGAGATGAATATTTATTTGTTGTTACTGTCAAAACACCCTAGTATGCTGATGTTGCAAATTATTTGGTAGTAGGAAAATTACCAAAGCATCTGTCCCCCAATGAACGATAACAGATTGTGCAGCATAGTACCTGATTTTCTTGGATTGGGGGCTACCTATTTCATACAGGGGCAGATATACACATCAGAAGATGTGTCTGTGAAGACGAAATATTGACATTCTGAAGGCCTATCATGATGGACCATGTGGCAGACATTTCGCAGATCGAAGAAATAGTCACAAAGTTCTGCAAACAAGGTATTACTGGCCCAAAATCTTCAAAGATGCAAAGAAATTTTTTCAAGCCTATGATAGTTGACAAAGAGTAGGACACCCTGGACAGTCCGAGAAAATGCCTTTAAACCAACAGCTAGTAATCGAACCATTTGAGCGATGGGCTCTCGATTTTGCTGGTCTGATCAACCCATCATCAAATCAGAAAACATATATTTTGGTAGCAACAGAGTATGTTACCAAATTGGTTGAAGCAGAGGCACTTCTAAGAGCTACATAGGACTCTGTAATTCATTTCATGTTCCAAATATTTGTCCGATATGGCCTTCCAAGAGACATAATCACAGACGGAGGACCACAGTTTTCAAGTAATAAAATCGCTGCAACATTAAAAAACTATCACATTCAGCACGAGATTACTACTTCGTATCACCCATAGGTAAATGGCTAAGTAGAGAGCATGAATAAAGTGATAGATGCAATATTAACAAAAACCATTGCATCACATTGACATGATTGGGCTAAAAGATTGTCGGAATCCTTATGGGCATACCGAACAATGTGGCGAAACACCACTGGTTATTCACCATATCAGCTAGTATTTGGAAAGGAACCCATCTTTCCAATAGAGTTTGAGATACAAACGTTAAGAACAACATAGGAGGTCGGTCTAGATTTAAATGAGGCCCAGACTAATAGACTACAACAAATTAATGAGCTAGATGAAATTAGGCTCTCGGCTCTCCAACACACTACATTAATCCAACAGCAGAGACCAAAATGGCACGATGCCCTGATCAAAAAGAAAATCTTCCACGAAGGAGATTGGGCACTCCTATACGATTCCAGGTTTGAGGTTTTCCCGGGAAAACTTCAGACTTGCTGGCTTGGACCGTATGAAATCCAGAAAGTGCGTGAAAATGACACCATTACTTTGACTACTATTGACGGATCTAGACATACCTTTAAAGCAATTGGCCACCGAGTGCGACTGTACCATAAACTACTTACTTGGGAATATTTCTACCAGCAACTTCGGGAAGATTCTGACATGCAGATTCTGGCTGAGGAAGAGAATTCTTCCTCGCCTTTAGTTCACTAAGTAATTTTATTGCTTTTAAAATTTGTACATAACTTTTTCTGTTCTATTTGTCTAAATTACTTTCTGTACAGATTTCTGCATTTCTGCAATTTTTTTTACATTCTGCTGTTTCTTTCCAAAGGAACAACATTTTCACTATTTTTTTGTTCCTTACCAAAGGAACAACACACTTGCATTTTGCTGTTCCTGTTTGAAGGAATAGAATTTTCGCCTTTTTGCTATTCCTTTTCGAAGGAACAACACTTTCACGTTTTGTTGTTCCTTTCCGAAGGAACAACATTTCCGCGTTTTTGATGTTCCTTTTCGAAGGAACAACACTTTCACGTTTTGCTCTGTTCCTTTCCGAAGGAACAACATTTCCATATTTTTGCTGGAACCGTTTCACTTTTTGCTGTTCCTTTCCAAAGGAACAAAATTTCCCCATTTTTGTTGTTCCTTTTTGAAGGAACAACACTTTCACATTTTTTTGTTCCTTTCCAAAGGAACAACATTTCTGCCATTTTGTTGTTCTTTCCGAAGGAACAACACTTTCATTTTTCACTGTCCCTTTCCAAAGAAATAGTATTTCTGCATTTTTGTTCCGCGCTTGCTTTATTTGTTGTTCCATCTAAAGAACAACACTTTTTGAATGCATTTTTCTTCTTTTTGTGTGTATGTGTGAGGATTTTTGTGAGTGATGGTCATTTAAGGAACAACTATACATTTATGCAAGATTACAAAAACTAGAGCATACTGAAATCAGCAAACCAAAGAAAAATCATTATCTTTAAAGAAATTGCTTTGAATTGATAAGGGAAAATAGGAAAGGACACAACTATTTATATCCCTTTGTTGTCTTTATTTTCAATAACACCAATTTGATTGATTATTCTTATCATTATGGTTCTCCCTAAATCCCCATAATTTTCTTTGATCATCATCATTGAATAAGAATAAGGGCATATTTTCCTCTATTAAGATGTCCAGACTTCTTCCACCATCCCTACTCTTAAGGAGTGATGAGCCACCCTCTGTATATAAATAGGAAAGTGCTATATAAAAGAAAAGAAGCAAAAGAAAATATGTATATCTATATGATTACTAACATGATTTATCAGATGAAGGATAGGGGGTCTCATCAAGAGCCCGCCTACCATGATCATAAGGAAGAAAGTGAAGTGGCATTCCCACTATGGCCACCACACCAGGGATATGATCCAAGAGGCACATCAAAAAAAAAAAAATCCTTGGAATAGGAGGTCTCATCATGAACTTACCTGTCCACCTTTCACTCCTTCCCGGTGAATGGCATTGTGATTCATCTGGTTACCAAGCCAGCACAGTGGCCTCCATTATGACATCACACAACACTTTCCTAGGCATACACAAAGGATTATGGTTCCAAGGGTGAAATAAGCAACTTTGTCAAGGTTATGGACACCTGTGGGCAACAGAGCTCTGTTGATGTTATTGAAGTCATATTTTTCATACACCAATAGTCATTATAAACCCTTCTTCTTATATCTTTATAGTGATTTCAAATGAGATTATATGATATAACCCTTTCGAACCTTTGATACATGAAAATCATTTACAAATCAATCATGATGGTTAAAGTGGATAATGACCGCATAAGAAATTTTACTCACGTCAGCTGTCCTATCCTCTATTTTTGCATCATATCACGGCATTTCCATATTTATTAGCGATTTCCATCATAAGCCTCGATTTCGGTAATTTGCTCATTTTTGTAAACATGTCATATATCTATATGATGTTCCTTTATTCCACTGTACAATTTCAGTTCAGCATGTTGCTCCTCTATTTGACAGCCGAGGACAGCCTATCACATTGCAGGGGGCGCGGTTGATCTCCATAATTCACTGGCATACGTGTCAGCTCATTATTCGGAGGTATTATGACTTCACCAAAACTCAGGAATAACAAGTCTAATGGTATTGTGTTTCCCAATATGCATGGCTTGCTGTTCCAACGCCATTTTCGTGTCTTGCTCTGTAAAAATTGGTAGTGAGTTAAAATTTGAACAACTTGTTGTTCCATCATCTCCTCTGTGCTTTTAACAATGAGCAGAAAATTTGAACAGCTTGTTGTTCCATCGTCATCTCTGTGTTTTTATAGTGTGCTAAGCTTAAACAAGATGGGAGGAAGATTAATTCGCAGTGAGCCATAGGTGCTAATGGTCTCTGACGTTGCACGCGAAATCTTAGTAAGGGCAAGATGGATAGCCTACCTCAACTGTCTACAAGGAAATCATTCCATGCTAAGAGGGAGACAAATAGTAGTAACAGATGACATAATTGCTAAAGTTTCGGGATTGCCAGCAATTGGACCTGTATGGACTCTTAAAAAGGTGAGACTGCAAGACGCCACAACTATCTTCTGGGACGAAAGGCAAAACCTTATTGTCAAAGGAGAAGGAGTCCTACCGGTAACCCTGGGAGAGCCTTGGGAAAAATTAGCAATAATTATCCAAAGCTATATCACTTGTGATGGTTGAAAAGATGTGGTAAGAGCTCGCCATCTCAAACTATTAGCCGTCTTAAAGAAAAAATGTGTTGTGAATTTGCCTGCGTTCTTAATTTTTTTATTACATGATGTTGCCCGAAGAATAAGAAAATCTTGCCATGTAGAATCAGTAGTAAGCCATTATGGTTTAATTCGGCTGATAATCAGTTACAGTCTTGCCCAACAGCAGAGTAGTTGGGAAGAATTGATTTTCTCGATAGATGGGGGACTGGCCTTGCCAGCCCCAAAATGAAAACACATTGCTAGCACATCAATTAGACCATCAAAACAGAAAAAATCTATCAGATTGGCAAGAAGCAGAGGAATGTTGGGAAATTCCCAGGGAAATAGTAGCCAGCCTGTAGAAATACATGATTCAAAAGACGAGCAACCCACACAACTTGAAGGAGGGGAAAATGAAGAAGAAGAACTGGAGGAGGAAATTGAGAAATCCGGCCAGGAAGAAGGGGAGGAAGAAGAACAACGTAGCGAAAGTCCACTGCAAAACCCTTTGCAAGAAGATGAATTGGCCTAAATTTTGGCCAACATGGGTGAGTATGTCCAACCTCACAGCGCACTCAACCTCGACACTGAAGAAGAGCCACACGAACACTCTGCTCATGATAAGATTGTGTCTGAGGAGATGTGTGATGAGGAGGAGGAAGAAGAACAATCCCAGGATCACTCTGCTCATGATAAGAGTGTATCTGGTAAAAAGGTGATGAGGAGGAAGAAGAAGAATAGTCTCAGGAATACTCTGCTCCCAGTCAGAGTGCACCCGAAGAAATGCACAATGAAGAGGAAGATTGAAGAAGAAGCTGCCTAGGAGACAATATAGCAAACTAGGGTTTCTACCCCTGAAAAGCCTAATCAACAAAACACTAAAGAAGTGTTCTAGGAAGGAAACATGGAAATTGGCCAAGGCAAGGATGTAATCCCTAAAAAACAGATCCCAAGCCCAAGCAAAGTTAACAACTATTCCTCCTAAGAAAACAAATGAAATTAAAAAGTTGTGAAAGGAATAGCAGAGATTACTTAATATAATTTAACAACTTTGCCAACAAATAAAAGTCTTAAAAATGGGGAAGAACTCAAAAATAACCCCTAGGGTAAAACGTCTATCCACCCAGGCAAAACCCCATAAGAAAAATACCAAGAGGACTCAAGTTAAACCTGTTATTATTCAGGACTGAAGGGAATAGCATGTGGTTGTTACAAATGTAGAAGCACAAACAGAAAACACACCAGCCCATGATAAGGAATTCCAAGCAGAGGCACTGACAGTTCGTGAGAAGAAAACATAGACTATAAAAACCAGACGTCGCAATAAGGAGATCCAAGTAGATCTCCAACCCAAAAATGTCATGATGGATAATGACTCGAGGATAGTAACACTGTAAAAATATTTGGCACAAGCCCAACAAACTATAGAAAAACTCACAGGGGAAACTGTTCCTCAAGAGAAATATCAGAAGTAACAACAACAGCTAAATAACATCAACGCATCAGAAAGCCATGCCTTCGATGGATGGCGAAGGGCAGAGGAAAAAGTCGAAAAGGTAACCCATAGACTAGACACAGTTATGAATCAAATGGATACCTTATGTTCTCTATATACTGATGTTCTAGCATGTAGGGCACCCGCCATAAACTATGCTTTGTTGTTGATGGAAAGATATTTACAATTGAAAATCAAGGCTGCTAAGGCAGGGGTGCCTATAGAGATAAAAACCATTGATGATTTCATAAACTGTTGTAAGCATTACGGGGTGAAAGTCTAGTGATTGTTATGTCAATTTTATTTACACAATCTTGTGTTAGATGGAGAAACATAAAAGAACCCTAGCCCTTTTGTGGGTGATATCCAGTTTCACGCATTTATTTCTTTTGATGTCAACTAGATAAAATGGCTCAAATCCTACAATACCTTCCAAAGACAGGAGAATGGGTTAGATTTGTGGGTAAGAGGTGAACCTAGAAACCCATTGCAGCTGTGGAATAAACATAGGAGCTTAATGAGAGTGCATGGTGTAATCTAGACATTGGGACCTATTCACACAGCAGTCATCCGGCAAGGGGTAGAATACTTCCTAACCATCAAAGACCTTACCATAACAGTAGCTAAATTCCGATACCAGGCTTCTAATCAGAATATCCAAAATAGAGAACCATTCAATTATGAGAATTTTAAGCTAGCTGCTAACCGCTTGGTTCTCTATGGTGACCTGATTTTGAGAGAAGGCTCATCTTGGTTAGGTTGTAGGTTCTGAAGTCCAATCATTTGGTATCCTGCACCAGGATATAGAGCCTTATATGAATTGCCTAAAGGTCAGACAAGACATATTTTTGAAATATTAGCTAGGAATCATGGTTGTAGACCACTGACTGAGAATCCTTCTCTAGCCTATTCCCTAACTGCCTTGCATGTCAATTACAATGTTTTCATGAGGGCATGAAAAAGGGTAAGCAGGGGGGTGTGTTGAGAATCAGAAAAGGTATGTAATTGCCACTTATTTCTTTATCTTTTCCTTTAATTCATAACTTCTTTACATTCCAAGATGGGCATATGATGAAGGATTATGATAAAATTAAAGAAATTTATGATTAATGTAAGATGACTAATTATTATCTTTTTTCTGTGCAGAAAATGAAGAAAATGGAAGATCGCCATTTCAGAGGAAAAGACAAGGCAAAACCAACTGTTGTCCCTTTGACAGCGAACAACATCTAGACGAGGAAATCGAGATCAGAGCGCATGGGCCAAGGAAGAAGAAACGCCATATCAGTGCAAGAGGACGAAGAGATAACTGAAGAATAATGATATGGAAAATCCCTTAGGATCCTTTGATCCTGAGGGATCACTACGTTGAAACTATCTGTATTTTTGGTATTTCTGCCTGGCCACTATAAAAAGGGACAGTGCTGCTAGCCCAAGGGGCGAATTGTTGTTGATTTATAAAAATTTTTGTTCCAATTTGAACTTTGATCATCGACTCTCTTTAAAGAGTGATCACTATAACTCTATTTTAATGATTAATACATAAACTTTTTTGTTGTTCCATCTTTGATTCTGGAGTAATTGCAATAGTGCGTCCATGGTGGCTAAGGGCCTGACCCTAGTGGATCACTTGCTTCCTGTATCATTATTTTCCGTTTACAAGTCGTGTGTGGTTTGATTTCTTGTATTTATTCTATTCAGTAATCTATTGTTTCTTGACATTTCATTTACTTTCTCTGTTATAATGAATTTGCATTTTAATAGTAAGATTATTATTTGCAACTAAACATGTTATGTTATTCATTCTGAAATCATATCGCATTGTCTAATTCGGACAGTGTCGTTCATTTACAGATTAACATTGTTGTCCATTTACAAATCGATAAGTATTGTTCACTTGCAAAGTAGCACTGCTATTCATTTACAAATTGGTATTGTTGTTCATTTAGCTACTGTTTACCTATAACTGTGGTTGCTATTCATTCAGAATACTATTCCATTACCATCACAACTGTTGTTCCCCTACAACCGTGGTTAATACTTCTGATGCTAAACTCAGATTACTGACTCCATCAATCTAGATTCACTATGTGTTTACATTTGATTTAGTTTGTTGTTCACTATTTCATAGACTTGCTTAGATTTGTTGTTCCATTCTTGGATTGTTGTTCAGTTCATTTACTAGTTAAAGATTACGGTTCAATTCCTTTGGAGTACAATTGTTGCTTGATTTATTTCTGTGGGATAAGTTTTGCTATTCGATCTATTCAATAGGCTAGTTGCTATTCCTCTTTCTGTCAATTGAATTGTCATTTCAAGTATTTGCTTGGGTGTGAACAGAACGATCTGCAACTGTAGCGAACATTGACTATTATTGTCTAGTTCCCAGATTGGAGATCTTTTCTTTGATTGTTTTTCGTTTGCATTAGTTTACAAAGAAAAGAGTTATCATTACTGCATCCTTGGGTGATGATCGATGTAGTTTCTTAAGTGAATGATTTAGTTACAAAGCATTTTAGTTTCTTTCCATTGCATTTAGAGTTTGTTTCCAGCATTTGCTTACTTTTGTAAAAGCACTTTACTAGTAGCATTACTTTTGACAAGTGACTGCCTCAGACTAAGTAGATAACAAATCGTACCTGGATTGATAATTAATGTAAGGTAAATAGAGGTTAAAAAGACCCTTTTTACTGCTCAACAGAGGTCACATAAGAGGAACACTAGATACATGGCTCTTGTGGGCGAATGTGTTGTGACTGATCCATATTCCTTTAAGGAAGCAGTGCAACAACAGGTTTGGGTTGATGCCATTGTGGAGGAGTATGAGTCCATGGTTCGTAATAGTGTTTGGAATGTGGTCTCAAGACGGGAAGACAAGTCAGGGGTGAGCTCCTGTTGGCTTTAGTGTGGAGAAGAATAAGGCTAGATTTGTGGCCTGTGGATTTTCACATGTAGAGGGGATTGAATATGAAGAGGCGATTGGCACTATCAGTATAGATGGGTTGGAGGATACATTAGATGGATGTGAAGAAAACCTTCCTTAATGCCATGATTGAGGAATAGGTGTACATAGAGTAGCCTGAAGGTTTTGAAACCTTTGACCATGAGTCACATGTGTGTCGGCTGAAGAGAACATTATATGGGCTGAAGCAAGCACCCTGTGCTTGGTACACCATGATATATAGCTACTTCACCAAGCTAGGATTCATGAAGAGTGAAGCGGATGCGAACCTGTAACACATAGTGGTGGAAGGTAAATTGTTGAGCATTGTCCTTTTTGTTGTTGATCTCATACTGACAGGTGATGATTAGTTGATCAAGTCTTGCAAGAAGGACCTTGCAAGAGAGTTTGAGATGAAGGACATGGGGCTCATGCATTACTTTCTTAGCATCGAGGTATGGCAAGGAGATAGGGACTTGTTCGTGTCTTAGGTCAAGTATGCTAATGAGATACTCAGGAGATTCCACATGGAGAGTAACAAACCCATGGAGACTCCTCTAGTAGGTAACTAGAGGAAGGAGGATGCTACTTCAGGGGAAGTAGTGGAAGCTATTGTTTTCAGGAAGCTTGTGGGTTCACTTATGTACTTGGTGAACACACGACCATATATGTGGTATTCAATTAACCAACTTAGTCAAGCGATGGTTAGGCCTACCAAGCTATATTGGAAGGTGGCAAAGCATGTGTTGAGATACCTCAGGGGCACATCTCAATAAGGATTATGGTATATAAGTATAGAGGGAGTGATGTTTGAAGGCTTCACCGATGCAGGTTGGGCAAGGAGTCCATCCGATAGGAAGATAACATCAAGAGGGATCTTCAGTATTGGGTCAGTGGCATTTTCTTTGTACAATAGGAAACAGAGATCGGTTGCACTCAGTTCAGTAGAGGCATAGTACATGGATGCGAGTAAAGGAGCATGTGAGGTCATCTGGATGAGGAAGATCCTGGTTGGTTTGTTTGGTCATTAGATGGATCAAACCGTGATTTACTGTGATAATTAGAGTTGTATCAAACTCTCTGAAAATCTAGTTTTTCATGATCAGTCCAAGCATATTGATATCTGATATCACCATCTCAGAGATTGTGTATTGAGGCAGATAGTGTTGTTAGAGTACATTCCCACGGAGGAGCAAGATGTTGAAATTTTGACAAAGGCATTGTCAAGATGTAAATTCGAGTTTCACAGAGACAATATCAGGGTAGCTGATAATCCCTTGGCTTGTTGAGAGTAAGTGTTGAGAAATGGCAACAAGAAATTCTAGTTTAATTTGTCCTTGAATTAAACCGAGAATTAAAATAAAATTATATTCTCATATCAACTTGTAAATAGCTAACTAAGTTTAATTAACTTAATTAGCTTAGGAATTTCGAGTTTGAAGTCTTTCTGTACTCATGTATATGTTATCCCTAAATTTTAGGGGTCTAGTATGAGTTTAAATTGTGTTGGAAATTAGATCACTCAGTTTACTGAGTTAAGTTCAGTTAAATTAGTTCTAAATTGTTTTTGGAACTAATAGAGGACTAATAGTCAGTTGGTGCACTAAAGCATCCACTAGTGCTACTCCAGTTAATTGAAGATTACGTCATGAGAAACTCATGCATGAAAGCTTAGCGAAAGACCAAGTTGATATTAGAGTGCAGGGATAGTGTACTATCAGTGGTATTATTTACTGGTGTGTAAATATCATGCATGCATCAGAGATTGATCCTATGTTTGGATTGCGCAGTTTTGGAAGCATGAATTCCCTTTAAATACGGGCTATTCATCCTAGGAATCATGCAATAGATTAGAGGATTGGAGAACATCTGAATAGGCTAAGGATTTAGCTTGTGAGCTGACATCATTGAGCATACTTGTGCGGAATTATTCTAGTGAGAACAAGCTTTGTATCTTCACTTACATTTTTTGATATATGCAATACAGATATCAGAGTTTTGAGTAGTGACATTCCTGTCTAGTCAATTTAACGTCTTAAATTGTTCTACATAAATTATCAATCTGGGTATCGTAAACTGATGAAGTGTGGTGCACCATATGTTCTTAGTTAACCTTTTTCTTACTTCGTTGTTTTATAGATTTTATTTTGTTTTGGGGTTTGGTTTTTGTTGGTTTCCTAAAGTGTCTAATGCAAATGGAAATCCTATTCTAAGGTCTTAAGAATACTTTTAAAGGACAAGTATGGATAGAGATTTCAAGACAAGGCCTAAGGCCTAAGTCCCTAATGGTAACTTCCAAAACTTTAGCACTTCAAAAGATCTCAAAACATGTTATTGATGGAATTAGTACTTGAACAAAAGTGTAAATATGTAGCTACTTAAATCAAAATGGAATGCAACAACCAATCAATGAGCTAGTGACTATGAAACCCAGTATCCTTGCTGCTGTATGAAAAAATAAAGTAAAAAATGAACTTAAAGCAACTCAAAGAATGAAAGCAAAGCAACTAATTCATCACACTACTTCAACTCTTCTGATCCTTTACCCTTCAGCTCAATCTACCTTATGGGAAGCAATCATGAACAAGTTAAGCAATATTATATCTAAATTGCAAGAAATTAAATTGCATAAAGGAAACTAATCACACTACTTCAACTCTTCTGATCCTTTACCCTTCAGCTCAATCTACCTTAAGGGAAGCAATCATGAACAAGTTAAGCAATAGGATATCTAAATTGCAAGAAATTAAATTGCATAAAGGAAACTAATCACACTACTTCAACTCTTCTGATCCTTTACCCTTCAGCTCAATCTACCTTATGGGAAGCAATCATGAACAAGTTGAGTAATATGATATCAAAATTGCAGGAAAGTAAATTAGCAAAACAAAACTGATTGAAATAACAATGTTGGAACTAGAACTCAAAAAAAAAAAAAATCAGCAGAAGGACAAGATGATTCCGTCATGTCATTAGTCATTAAAAAGCTATGTGCATTACTAACCTACAATCAACCGGTTGAACACACTTGCATGAATTAAAATTGCATGAACGAAAAATCTAATCTATCAACTTGAAAGCAATCAAATGACATAATGAAATCAAAGCAAAATTACAAAATGAAATCTACTCTACCTTACATTCTAATGTGCTCCATGACATCTACTTCACATCTCCTTCCATGTTGAGAACATCAAAGATTTATTCAAATTCTTCAAAATTACAAAGTACAACAAAGTTCTCCAAAGCTTTCAAGAGCCATCAAGGAAGAACTACAAACTCCAAGCTAAAGAACTCACAAGCTAAAAAGACTAATAAGCTAAGCTCCCAAATGAAGGAGAGAGATCTCCTATTTATACAAAAAGATGAGAAGCCATCTCATTAATGAGAATCCATGAATCTCTCCCTCTACCTCTAGAGTCCTAATCAAAATAGGAACTGATAAGACACATGTCTTCTTAGAGTTACAATACAATTAGGAGATGTGACACATATCCTCATGATCCCATGATTCTTTCCACTCAAATTCGAATTTGGCCTTAGAGTGCCACATAAGAGTCTTCTAGAAGCCTCCTTTCAACCTACACATGTCAACAATCTCAACCCATTTGTTAGGTATAGGCATATGCGCATTATTTTCTAATGTTTAACCACAAATTCACTTAAAAGGCTTAGAAATAATAAAGATTGGAAAAACATAAAGGTGGCCCAATGATAATGAAAGTGGGATGAATGTGGTGACATAGTAGTGAAATGGAGGTGAAATGGAGGTGATATAATGGACATAATAGTGAAAGTGTAATGGAAATGAATGACATTTTCAAGACTCAACAATTCCCCATATACATTGTGTGTTATGTGCCATTGATTTATCTTCTTCTTGTTCATATTGTTTTCATCAAACGATTAGCTTCTACTAGTTGAAAGTAGAAGTAGATTCTTGTCCTATGCTTTAGTACATTGCATGAGCTTGTGAATCTACAATATTTTCTACAACAATGAGGCTCAAAGGCGTATTTATTATTTAGAAACAATGGAAAGCCCTAAATGTCCAAAAAAATAATGCTAGGAGATGAAGTGCGGAAACTGTGGGCCTCGTTTGGGTAAATTGGTACATCAACTTCCCGAGTTGTAGCTTTGGCATATGATCTCCGTTTGGCTATCATAATACCTCATTTCGAAGATCTTAAAGAGAAGGCTAAAAAAAACTTATTACATTGTTTAGGAATTTTACGGTCTCTTTGGTTTCCCTAAAAACGTCGTTAGGGCCTCAAAACAACTCTAGAAGTTTAGGACCTGAAAATTTACCAAAAATAGTAAACTGTGCTTGAATTAAGGAAACTAGAAAAATGAAAGAGACAGTGCTGGGGATCCATGTGGAATAAGAAGGTGCCCACCAAAATCCACCTGGATTAGTCCTCCCCCATTGCGTTGAGTGCCTCCATGATATGGGGAAACTTCGACTGAACTTGGTCCCTAATGAGCCACTTTCCTTGGTGCATGAGTTGGCCATCTTTGACAACCTGATACATTTGTATCTTTTGCTGGTGAGTGTTCTTGATATGTGTGTCCATGATCCGATCAGTTGTGGGCTATTCCATGTAGTATGGGTTTAACTCTGTTTTTGTGAGTTGTTCTGCAATGTCTGATGTGTCCAATAATGGTGGAAAGTATGGTCGAAGGTGGTCCACATTGAACACTGGGTGCAGACCAAGGAATGGTGGGATGCTGAGCTCGAAATCATTGTCCACTATAGCCTTAGTGATGGTGTAAGGACAATATCAGAGCAAGCGAAGCTTGCGGTGGGGTCCAACGAGGCGCTCCTTCTGCAAATGTAACCAAACTTTTTCACCCATTGGAACTTGTGTGGCACCTGATGCTAATCATGATGTTGTTTGTACTTAGAATTGGCTCTTTCCAATATGTTATGGACCTCCTCGCAGATGTGATGAATGCATTGAATGAAGTTGTTAGCCCTATCAGCTTCAGACTGGACATCAGCCGAATCTGCATGAGTAGCTACAACTGGTATGGCAACATAAATGGGACATAGTGGATGGAATTCTAACCCCACCCGAAAGGGGTTGTTTCCAGTTGAGTTATCGAGAGATTTGTTGTAGCTATGTTGGACATAGGGGAGGCTTTCATCCCATGTGCACGGATTCTTTGAGTTATACATGCGAATAATGTGTACGATCATCCTGTAGACGACCTCTGTTTGGCCATCAATCTGAGGGTGGAAAGTCGTGGACTTAGTGAGCTTGGTATCCAACATCAACTAGAGACTTAACCAAAATGTACTTAGGAACCTATTGTCCTGATCTAAGATAATGGATTTTGGGATAGAGAAATGTAGCCAAACTCATTCAAAGAAGATCTTAGTAGTGGCTTCTACTGTGATACACTTCTTGCAGGCCACCAAAATGGCCATATGAGAGAATCTGTCGAAGACCATGAAAATTTGTTTGTTTCCATGCTTAGTAGAAGGAACGCCCAACATGTAATCCACGGAGATGGATTCCCAAGGTTGTCTAGGAGTAGGCATAGGAGTATATAGGCCTTGCTTCATGATGGTCGGTTTGGTAATGACGCGGGCAATGCTAGATGTGATGTACTTCCCAACATCCCGTCGAAGGTTCGGCCAATAAAAATATTTCTGCAGTACTGCCACTATTTTCTCTACCCTGAAATGTCCAACAACCTAAGTGTAGTGTGCCTCCCAAAGAATCTTTCCAAGCTCGCTTGAAGGAACACAGATGTGTCCCAGGTTGCATAACAGTGCATCCTGGGATGAAATTTTGGAACTTGATTACCTTCCAGGAGTGTCTGGTATGTGCTTTTGAGTTCTAGATCACTGTTGTAAAGATGCGGCGACTCCACAGTCTCGTGTCTATAAGAGTCAAGAAAAGTGGTCAACGCCATAACCAGTGGTTGGCTGAGGCAGTCTACAACATTATTGGTGCTTCCCTTCTTATACATAATGTTCAAATGGAACTGTTGCAGGTATGTGGACCATTTTTGACGACGATCATTTTGAAACTTCACTTATGTCTATATAAACTACAGGGGTCGGTGGTCTGTGTAGATGGCCATTCCCTTCCCCATAATCTAATGCTTCCATTGTTGGTAGGCCTGCACAATGGAGTACATATTTTTGTCATAGGTGGGATACTTTCAGACTGTGTTTGAAAGTTTCTCTCTATGATATGCCACTTCTGAGTAAGAAGTATACCGATAACATAGTCAGAGTTATCTGTCTTGATCTCAAATGGTAATTTGAGCATTGGTGCAAAGAAAAGGTGATGCTTCAACTTGGAAAATGCCTTCTCTTGGGATTCAGACCAAAAAAAAAATATTTTGCTTCACCCTTGGTGACTTGACTTAAAGGCCAAGTGATATGAGAGAACCCCAACATGAACCTGTGATAGAAATTAGCAAGACCAAGAGAGTTATGGAGATCCGTTACAGTGGTTGGGGCTGACCAATCCCGAATGACTTGTATCTTGGTTGTGTCCACAGGCACACCTTGCTCATCAATGATGTACCCTAGAGATTTAAACTGAGACATGTGAAACATGCATTTCTCCAAATTGGCACACAACTTGTGTTGTCAGAGGGTTTGAAGGACTTGTCGGATATGTTGGAGGTGCTCTTCTCAACTCCGGCTAAAGATAAGGATGCCATCTAAATACAACACCATGAATGCATTTATGAAGGGTCGCAAGATGTTGTCCATCAATCTCATGAAGGTTGTGTGGGCATTCGTCAACACGAAAGGCATGACCAACCATTTGAAAAGGCCCTCTTTGGATTTGAAGGTAGTCTTCCACAAATTAGAGGGTTCGATAAGAACCTGGTGATGACCGGACTTCAAGTCAATCTTTCTGAATTATTTGGACCCCTTGAGATGATCCAAAAGGTCATTAATCTGTGGGATTGGGTACCTATTCTAGACAGTGATCTTGTTTAGCACCCGTTAGTCAATACAGAGTCTCCATATCCCATCCTTATTTTATACCAATATAAGCAGGCTCCCACTGGGTGATGAGCTTGGCCTGATGTGCACTTTCTACAATAGCTCCTGAATATGCCTCTTGATCTCATCATTCTCTAGAACAGAGCATCGATAGATCGGTCCATTGTGTAGCAGTGTGCCTAGGGTCAGATCCATGGAGTTTTCGACCTGAAAATGCAGAGGTACCCCTCTAAGTGAGGCGAAAATGTCCCTATACTCCTCCACAACCTTGTCTGTCTACTGTGGCTGTACGAAGGAGACCTATTTGGAAGCCATGGCCACAACCTTCAACTTTCCCTGAGGAATAATCATAAGGAAAACAAATTTCCTGGTTTGGTAATTGATCTTACTACATTTCTTTTTATTGATCAAATAGATGGCATTAAGCAGGGCTACCTCTGGTGTCTTGTACAACTTATCACCCAAAGTAATAATCATGGAGAAAGGACTAGACTCATATAAAATCTTTTCGCTTCCACAAGTATGGTTTTCCTAATAATACATCATAAACTTCAAGAGGAGCAACGTCACAAAATGCCTCATATGTGAAGGGCTTGATCTTGTCCTTGGTGAAGAAACACGATGATATATGGTCATGGATGTGGTGTAGTCAGTAGGCCCAGTCACTTCACGAACTCTTCTGAAATGAGGTTCTTTTGGCTCCCGCAGTCAACAATGAACTGCATCGGAGAACCCTTCACCGACATTTGTGAGTGGAAGAGGCATTCCCTCTCCTCTAGATCTTCAAGCTCATTATTTTTGATCTTAGTGGTGGCCAAGCTGGCATTGGGCTGAGCGTCAATGATTTACTTCAATTTTTCATTCCCCTTGTCGGGTTCTGACTGAGAGTCAGAACATGTGTCTTATTTAGAATCCTTCAACTTGGCCACTAGTGATTGCTTGGCCTGGAACACTCTCGTCTGGTTGGAAATTTTCGTATTCATGGTGTTGTTATTTTCTTGTGGCTTCAAAGGGTTGTCTGGGTTGCTCCACCTTGGCTTTGTCCTTTTCTCTATGGTTTGGGGGCTCCTTTTCTTTGCTTCAGATTCGAGGATCCAAAGTATCGCTTCTTCTGTTTAAACTTTTTCTCAATATTCAAAGCATGTCGATACATCATGACGAGCGAGGAGATGTCCAAGAACTCCATCTCATCCTAAATGTACTTATGTAGATAGTTGTAGTACTTAAGTACCAAATTCCACTCAGAATCCTTGATACCTAGCTTTGTGCGAAGGGCATGGAAAACATTTGTAAACTCTGGTACATCTTGGTCCCTTCCCTACAGTAGCTTGGTCCACTTTATGTATTTATCTTGATAGCTCCCTATTGGGTTGTGTTATATTCTTTCCACGACTAGCCTACGTAGTTAACTTAGGGGTTAGAGGGGGGGTGAGCCCCACCTTCGTTGCGCCGATTATGCAGCGATGGGGTCACAAGGGGGGCGACAGACCCCCCTGTCTAGGGAGTTTGAGGGGATGGGTAGCCCCCCTCTACGGGGTCTGGGGCAGTGCCACAAGGAACTTTTTTTTGGACGTTATATTAGGTTGAGCGGACCTGCCTATGGTTTTGTGCATGGATTTCGCACATGGTTTTGGACGCGATGGTTTTCGATCAATGGTTTTGTACGCAATGGTTTTTAGTCCATGGTATTGGATGCTTTGACATGTATAAATATGGATTGTAACATTTAAAGTAACATAATGAAAAATCAAGCTGGTAGTCCCAGTTTTTGGATCCAGGGGAAAATCTCTGTGTATATGTGCTGTATGTGTTATGCTCTCGCATTGTTTATTTTCTCTTCTTAGAATTCATATGCAGGTAATTTATGTATGGGGTTAGAACCTACATTTGGTATGAGAGTTTTTTTGGCTTCAAGGGGATGCCTTTGTTGCTGAGGGGTTTTTCTTAGGCCTGTGGTAGGCCCTGTTCAATGGGAGATCTGCGGGATCGATTCTAGTCGTGAAAGAAGATGGCGAGCAGTGCAAGGATAGAGATTGCGAAATTTAATGGTTAGAGTTTTGAGTTGTGGAAAGTCAAGATGGAGGATCTATTGTTGGATAAAGATCAGTGGATTGTGGTAGATCTAGGTACTAAACCAATGGGAGTGTCCAATGAAGAATGGAAGAACTTGGATCGGAAGGAAAAAAGCACAATACGATTGTGTGTCTCAGATTCAGTACTGCACTATTGTTGATGGGTGCAAAAGTCATATGGTTCCTTAAAGTGAAGTAGAAAATATAGTGGTCTCTGGAGAGAAGGGCCTTCGAATACTTCATGGTAAAGGTATGGTTGAAGTTATAAGTAATAGCTCTCTAGATTTTGATTTCTGTGAAAATTGTGTATATGGGAAGCAGAATCGGGCAAGTTTCCCTCTGGCGGTAAGAGGGTGAAATAGATATTAGAGCTTGTGCACAGTGATGTGTTTGGACTTGTGAAGGTTCCATCATTGGGTAAGTCCGTGTACTATGTATCATTTATAGATGACTTCTCAAGGAATACATGGATATATTTCCTTAAGAAGGAATCTGAAGTATTTGACAAGTTTAAAGAATTTAATGCTCTGGTGGAAAACGAGACAGAGAAGAACATGAGGGTGCTGAGTACAGATAACGGTGGAGAATTTTACAGTAAGGAATTTGAAGAATTCTATAAGAAGTGTGGTATAGAACAACAGAAGACTACTCCATATACACTTAAGAAAAATGGAGTTGCAGAAAGAATGAACAAGACATTGATGGAAAGGGAAAAAATCATGCTCAATGGTGCTGGGTTAGGACAAGACTTCTGGGTAGAAATGGTGGAGACAGCATGTTACCTAGTCAACAGATCACTTTCATCAGTGTTGAAGGATAAGACTCCACAAGAGGTATGAACTAGTAAAAAACCCTCTCTTTCACATCTGAGGATATTTGGATGTGATGCATATGTACATCTTCCAAAGGAGAAAAGAACCAAGTTGGATAGTAAATCTGAAAAGTACATCTTTATTGGGTATAAGGATGGTTTAAAGGGGTATAAGCTTTGGAATCCAGTAAGAAGGAAGGTTGTGTATAGTCGAGATGTGATGTTTAGAGAGGTGAAAGATGTTTTTAAACATGAAGTCCCATCAAAGGAACCTGAGAAGATAGAGTTTGAGCTAAAGGAGGAAGAATCAGACTCTACAGCAGAGGAGGAATCAGAAGATGAAGATCCACAAACTTCGGGTGTGAGAAGATCAGTTTGAGAAATAAGGTAGCTAGAAAGGTATAGTCCATTTGCTTTCTGTTCCAATTTTGCTTTATCTGTTACTGGTGATGATCCTAGAACAGTGAAGGAAGCCGTACATTCGAAGGATGGAAAACTCTGGAAAGAGGCCATGGTTGATGAAATTGCATCATTGCACAAAAATGAGGCTTTGGATCTGGTGGAGTTGCCGGCTAGAAGGAAACCCATTGCCAGCAAATGGGTGTTCAAAAAGAAGACAAGTGCAGAAGGAAAGGTGGAGAAATATAAAGCTCAGTTGGTAGCAAAAGGTTATTCCCAGGTGCCTGGAATTGATTTTGGTGATATTTTTTCTCGTCTTGCCAAGGTAGCTTCTATTAGAATACTTTTATCTATTGTTGCTGCTTTTGATTTTGAGGTAGAACAGATGGATGTGAAGACAACATTTCATCACGGGGATCTGGAAGAGGAGATCTACATGAAGCAAACTGAAGGCTTTGCAATGAAGGGTAAGAAAGAACTAGTATGCAAGTTAAAGAAGTCTCTGTATGGGTTAAAACAGTCACCAAGGATGTGGTATCAGAAATTTGATACATTTATATGGGGACTTGGCTCCACCAGAAGCAAAGCTGATCACTGTGTGTATTTTAAATTAATTGGTGACTGTGTTATTTATCTGGTCTTGTATGTGGATGATATGTTGCTGGTTGGAAATGACAAAGAAATTATCCATTATTTTAAGACCCAATTGTCCTCCAAATTCGACATGAAAGATCTTGGTGCTGCAAACCATATTTTGGGCATGGGAATTAAAAGAGATCAGGAAAAGAGGAAGCTCTGGTTAAACCCAAGGAAGTATGTGGAGACAATATTGCAGAGGTTTAATATGCAGGATAGTAAACTGGTGAAGGTTTCTATTCCTGTAGGTGTAAATTTATCTGTTGAACAGTGTCCCAAGACACAAGAAGAGGAAGAGGACATGTCCCATGTTCCATATGCAAGTGCAGTCAGTAGCTTGATCTATGCGATGGTATGTACTAGACTAGAAATTGCACATGTAGTAGGAGTATTGAGCAGGTTTATGTCAAAACTAGGGAAGGAGCATTGGAAAGTAGTGAAGCAAGTTTTCGGGTATTTGCATGGCACTAGTGATTATGCTTTGTGCTATCAAGGAAAACCAGGATTGGATAGAGTGTTGGATATTTGTGGCTTTGTTGATGGAGGCTCAGCTGGAGATCTGGATCAGAGAAGATTTGCAAGTGGGTATCTGTTTAACCTATTTGGAGGTGCAGTCAGTTGGATGAGTAAGAAACAATTTGTAGTGGCACTATCAACTACAGAGGCAGAATACATGGCAGCCACTAATGCAAGCAAGAAAGCAGTTTGGTTTCAGAGATTGTGTTCAAGTATGGGGTTAGTACAAGGAGCTGTAAGGAGAGACTGTGATAGCCAAAGTGTAGTTTTCTTGGCAAAGAACCCTGCTTATCATTCAAAGACAAAGCATATTGATGTTCAATATCACTTTGGGAGGGATATGATAGAAGAAAAAAAGGTTTTGCTAGTAAAGGTGGACACTTTGAAGAATACTGCAGATGCATTGACAAAATATGTGAGCTCTAAGAAGTTCTCTTGGTGTAGATAAGCAATGGGCGTTGCAGGGTTGGATAAATGACTAAGCTCTCCTGTGCCCCCCTGTGGAAAGAAAACAACAAGTGGGAGAATGTTGGGTTGCATTATATTCTTTCCACGATAAGCCTATGTAGTTAATTAGGGGGTTAGAGGGGGGGCAGAGCCCCTTCTTCATTGTGTCGATTGCACAGCAGGGGGCGGAAAGCCCCCCTATCCAGGGGGTTTGAGGGGGGCGGGTAGCCCCTCTCTACGGGGTCTGGGGTAGCACCCTGGGGAAATTTTTTCTAGACCATATATTAGGTTGGGCAGACCTACCTATGGTTTTGTGCATGGTTTTCACACATGGTTTTGGATGCAATAGTTTTTAGGCCATGGTTTTGGATGCGGCGGTTTTCAGTCCATGGTATTGGATGCTTTGGCATGTATAAATATGTATTGTAACATTGAAAGGAACATAATGAAAAATCAAGCTGAAAGTCCCAGTTTTGGGATGCAAGGGAAAATATCTGTGTATATGTGTTCTATGCGTTATGCTCTCATATTGTTTATTTTCTATTCTTAGAATTCGTATGCAGGTAATTTCTGTACGAGGTTAGAACCTACACTCTCTATAGGGTAATATTGTTCCTTGATGGTGTCTCAAAAATAATTCCAAGTTGGTGCGGACAAAAACAGTGAGGATTCCCTCTCATCCTTTTATTCATAGTAGGGTTCCCACCAGTCGTTAATGTGTGGGGTGGTTTTGAGAAGTGAAAAAGTATTTTTTTCGCGATAGGAAAAGTCATGAACTGAAAAGTGCCCTTCCAACAAATTTAACCATTATCTACGACATCTACATCTATTTAAACCTCAAATTTGGGAATGTCAATGTTAACTTGTACCTTAAAAGGAGTGGTGCCTCCAAAGTAGCTGTTGGATGAAGGTGTGTCGCCTATTGGTAGTCGTCAATGGATCTAGGAAAATTGATCTGTCATTGCATTCCTCAGTCGCTCGAGGGCTTCCTCGAGAATTGTTTTGAAAGGTTCTTCTACCACCTCATCTTTCTTTTCTTCCGCCATGGGAGGTCATCATGTTTTGCGAGGTTTTCCTTGCAAAGGTTCAACTAAATCGAGCCCTAACTCCTTATACCATGACCTCGTTGGGTACATCCAAAGAAAAACAAAGAAAGTGTAGACTGCCATGATACCACTGATCTAGACTTGTGCAGGAATGCAACAAAATACAAAAATATCCATATAAATAGAGATGCAATAGAAATTAAACTTCATTTTATTAATATAAAAAAAAAAAGTGAAAAATGCTTACATACAAAAATAAAAATAACCTAGCTCGGGTGAAGGTAGCTTATCTCTGAGAAGAGATGTGGTGTCTACATGCCTCTGAACTGTATTACAATGAGGCTCAAAGGTCTATTTATTATTGAGAAACAATGGAAAACCCTAAACATCCAAAATCTAACCCTAGGAGAGGAAACACCAAAAATGTGGTCCCCATTTGGTTAAATTTGTACATCAACTTCCCAGGTTCATAACTTTGGTATACAATCTCCATTTTTCTATCATAATACCTTGTTTCAAAGATCTCAAAGAGAAGGAAAAAAGAAAAATTCCTAGGCCTCGAAAAACAATCAATTGTGCTACAATTAAGGAAACTAAAAAATTGAAAGAGACAATGTTAGGGGTGCAAGTGGAATAGCCAAGTGGCCAACAAAATCCACCTGGATTAGTCCTCCCCCCTTATGAAGAAATGGTCCACATTGCATTGAGTGCCTGAATGAGATGGGGAAACTTCTACTGAACTCGGTCCCTGGTGAGCTAATTGCCTTAGTGCAAGAGTTGGCCAACTTTGACAACCCAATACAACTAGATCTTATGTTGGTTAGTTTTATTGATCTTTGTGTCCATGATTCGATCAGTTGTGGCCTATTCCATGTAGTCTGGGTTTAACTCTGTTGGTGTGAGTGGTTGTGCAATGTCTAATGTGTCCAGTAATGGTGGAATGTATGGTCGAAGGCAGTCCACATTCAACAATGGGAGCACTCCAGGGAATGGTGGGATGCTAAGCTTGAAAGCATTTTCCCCTACAGAGTTAGTGATGGTGTAAGGCCCATATCAGAGCGAAATAAGTTTGTGGTGGGGCTCAACGAGGCGCTCCTCTTGCAGATATAACCAAACATTTTCACCCACCTGGAACTTGTGTGGCACCCGACTCTGAACATGATGCTACTTGTACTTAGCATTGGCTATGTTCAATATGCCATGGACCTACTAGCGGATGTGCTAAATGCGGTGAATGAATCTATAGCCCTGTCAGCTTCAGATTGGTCATGAGCCGAATATGCTTGAGTAGCTGCAAATGGTATGGCCACATCAATGGGACATAGTGGATGGAATCCCAACCCCACCTCAAAGGGGTTGTGGCTAGTTGAGCTATGAAGAGCTTTGTTGTAGCTATGTTGGCCATATGGGAGGCTTTCATCCCATGTGTCTAGATGCTTCAAGTTGTACATATGCCGAATGTCGACGATCATCTCGTTGACCTCTATTTGGCCATCAGTTTGGAGTGGAAAGCCATGGACTTAGTGAGTTTGGTATCCAACATCGACCAGAGACTTGACCAAAATGTACTTAGGAATCTATTGTCCCGGTCTGAGATAATGGATTGTGGGATCCAAAAATGTACCCTCACTCATTCAAAGAAGAGCTTAGTAGTGGCTTTTGCTATGATACTTTACTTACAGGCAGCCAGAATGGCCATCTTAGAGAATCTATTGAGGACCACAAAAACACAGTCATTTCCATGCTTAGTAGAATGAAATCTTGAATGTAATCCATGGAGATGAATTCCCAAGGTCGACTAGGAGTAGGAAGAGGAGTATATAGGCCTTGCTTCTTGATGGTCAGTTTAGAAATTATGCAGGCAGTACATGATCTGATGTACTTCCTAACATCCCATCAAAGGTTCGACCAATAAAAATACTTCTGTAGTACTGCCACTATTTTCTCTACCTTGAAATGTCTAGCGACCTGACTATAGTGCTCCTCCCAAATCATCTCTGCACACTCGCTTGAAGGAACATAGATGTGTCCCAGGTGGCATAACAATGCATCCTAAAGGTGAAAATTTGGAACTTTCTTACCTTCCAAAAGTGTCCTCTATGTGTTGCCGAATTCTAGATCGCTCTTGTAAAAATGTGACCACCCTGCAGTCTTGTTCCCACAAGAGTTGAGCACAGTGGTCACCACCATGACTAGTGGTCACCTGAGGTAGCCTGCAAAATTTTTGGTGCTTCCCTTCTTGTACTTAATGTTCAAATGGAATTGTTGCAGGTATGTGGACAATTTCTGATGGTGATCATTCTGCAAGTTCCCTTGTTTTTGTATGAACTGCAGGGGTTAGTGTTCTGTTAGGATGATCGTTTCCTTCCAGATAATGTAATTCTTCCATTGTCAGCGGGCCTGCACAATGGAATACATCTCTTTATCATAGGTGGGATACTTTTGGACTGTTTCTGAAAGTGTCTCACTGTGACATGCCACTGTTGAGTAAAAAGTGCACCAATAGCATAGCTGCAGGCATCTGTCTCGATCTCAAATGGTTGCTGTAGGTCTGGTAATGTGAGCATTGTTGAAGAGAAAAGGTGATGCTTCAACTCAGAAAACACCTTTTATTGGGATTCAGAACAAAATAACTTTTCTTTTTCTCTGCCCTTGGTGACTTGACTTAAAGACCAAGTGATATGAGAGAAACCCAACGAGAACCTGTGATAGAAATTGGCAAGACCCAGAAAGTTACAAAGCTCTGTTAGAGTGGTTGGGGCTGGCCGATCTCGAATGACTTGTATCTTTGTTGGGTGTAGATGCACACCCTTCTCATTAATAATGTACCCCAGATATTGAACCTAGGTCATGCCGAAAGTTCATTTCTCTGAATTGGCACACAACTTGTTTTGTCAGCGGGTTTGAAGGACTTGTCGAATATGTTGGAGGTGCTCTTCCCAACTCCAGCTAAATATAAGGATGTCATCTAAATACAACACCATGAATGCATTTGTGAAGGGTTGCAAGATGTCGTCCCTCAATCTCATGAAGGTTTCAAGGGCATTCGTCAACCTGAAAGGCATGACCAACCATTTGAAAAGGATCTCCTTGGATTTGAAGGTAGTCTTCCACACATCAGAGGGTTCGATAGGAACCTGGTGATGACTAGACTTCAAGTCAATCTTTCTGAATTATTTGGCCCCCTTCAGATGATCCAAAAGGTCATCAATCTGTGGGATTGGGTACCTCTTCCAGAGAGTGATCTTGCTCAATGCCCGATAATCAATACAGAGTCTCCATATCCCATCCTTATTTTGTACCAATACATTCAGGCTCCCATAAGGTGATGAGCTTGGCCTGATGTGCACTTTCTGCAATAGCCCCTGAGTTTGCCTCTTGATCTGAACATTCTCCATAATAGAGCGCTGATAGATCAATCCATTATGTAGCGGTGTGCCCAGGGTCAGATCGATGGAGTGCTCGACCTCACAGTGCAGAGGTACCCTTGTAGGTGAGGTGAAAATATCCTTATACTCCTCCACGACCTTGTCCATCTGATACTGTTGTGTGGAGGAGCCTTGTCTAGAAGCTGTGGCCATAACCTTCAACTTTCCCTGAGGGAAAATCATAAGGAAAACAAATTTCCTAGTTTGGGAAATGATCTTACTACATTTCATTGTAGTGATCAAAGAGATGGCATTAGGCGGGGCTACCTCTGGTATCTTGTACAACTTATTGCCCAAAGTAATAATCACAGAATGAGGACTAGACTCATATACAACTTTTCACTTCCACAAGTATGGTTTTCTTAATAATACATCGCAAACTTCAAGAGGAGCAACGTCACACAATACCTTATATGTGAAGGGCTTGATGATGTAGGCAAGGTGACACTGCTGGCTGACGCAAAGATATCATCGTTGTTGAAGAAACATGATGGTGTATGGTTATGGATGTGGTGTAGTCGGTAGGCCCAGTCGCGTCATGAACTCTTATGAAATAAGGTTCTTTTGGCTCCCGCAATCGACAATGAACTGCATCAGAGAACCCTTCACCCACATTTGTGAGTGGAAGAGACATTCCCCCTCCTTTAGATCTTCAAGCGCATTATTTTGGATCTTAGTGGTGGGCATGGTGGCATTGGGCTCCGCGTTAATGGTTTTCTTCCCTTTGTCATTCTCCTTGTCGGGTTCTAACTGAGAGTTAGAACATGTGTCTTATTCAGAAGCCTTTAGCTTGGCCACTAGTGATTACCTGGCCTGACACTCTCTCGTGTTGTGAGTGGAGCTCTTATGGAAATTTCACCATTTTCCCCTATCCTTCTTTGTATTCATGGTGTTGTTCTTTTCTTGTGGTTTCAAAGGGTTGTTCGAGGTCGCCCCGCGTTTGCTTTGTCGTTTGCTCTGTGGTTTGGGGTCTCCTTTTCTTTGCTTCAGATTCGGAGATCTAAAGTATCACTTCTTCTCAATCTTGAAAGCATATCGGTACGTCGTGTTGAGCTAGGAGATGTCCAATAACTCCATCTCATCCTGGATGTACTTATGTAGATATTTGCAATACTTGAGTACCAAATTCAACTCAGAATCCTTGATACCCAACTTTGTGGGAAGGGTATGAAAAACATTTGTAAACTCCGATACATCTTGGTCCCTTCCCTGCCGTAGCTTGGTACACTTTATGTATTTATCTTGATAGCTCCTGACAGGGTAATATTGTTCCTTGATGGAGTCTCAGAATGAATTCCAAGTGGGTGCGGCTGAAAACAGTGAGGATTCCCTCTCGTCATTTTATTCACAGTAGGGTTCCCACCAGTCCTTAATGTGTGGGGTGATTTTGAGAAGTGGAAAAGTAATTTTTAGTCATGAACTGAAAAATACCCTTCCAACAAATTTAACCATTATCTACGATGTCTGCATCTATTTGGACCTCAAATATGGGAATCTCAATGTTATCTTGTACCTTAAAAGGAGTGGCGCCTCCAAAGTAGATGCTGGATGAAGGTGTGTTGCCTATGAGTAGTCATCAAAGGATCTAGGCAAAGTTATCCGTCATTGCATTCCTCGCTCGCTCAAGGGCTTCCTCAAGCAATATTTTGAAAGTTTCTTCTACCACCGCATCTTTCTTTTCTTCCGCCATGGGAGGTCTTCATGTTTTGCGAGGATGTTCTTGCAAACGTTCAACTAGATCGAGCCCTAACTTCTTATACCATGACCTCATTAGGTACATGCAAAGAAAAATAGAGAAAGTGTAGACTGCCCTGATACCACTGATCTAGACTTGTGCAGGAATGCAACAAAATACAAAAATATCCATATAACAGAGATGCAACAGAAATAAAACTTCAGTTTATTAATATAAAAAAAAACTGAAAAATGCTTACATATAGACATTAAAATAACCTAGCTCAGGTGATGATAACTTATCTTTGAGAAGAGATGTGGTGGCTACATGCCTCTGGACTATATTAGAATGAGGTTCAAAGGCCTCTTTATCATTGATAAAGAATGGAAAACCCTAAACATCCAAAAATCTAACCCTAGGAGATGAAACACCAAAAATGTGGTCCCCATTTGGGTAAATTTGTACACCAACTTCCATGATCATAACTTTGGTATACGATCTCCATTTGTCTAACATAATACCTTGTTTCGAAGATCTCAAGGAGAAGGTATAAAACAAATACCTAGGCCACCTTGGGAAATTTTCAATCTCTCTGTTTTTCCTAAAAAACATTTAGGGCCTCAAAATGACTTCGGAAGTTGAGGACCCAAAAAACAACCAAAATAGTAATTTGCGTTACAATTAAGGAAACTAAAAAAATGAAAGAGACGGTGTCGGGGGTGCAAGTGGAACAGCCAAGTGGCCAACAAAATCCACCTGGATCATTCCTCCCTCCTTAGGAAGCAATGGTCCCCATTGCGCTATGTGCCTTAATGAGATGGGGAAACTTCTACTAAACTTGGTCCCTTGCGAGCCACTTGCCTCGGTGCGGGAGTTGGCCAACTTTGACAACCTGATACAATTGGATCTTATGTTGATGAGTTTTATTGATTTGTGTGTCCATGATCTGATCAGTTCTGGCCTATTCCATTCTGTCTCGGTTGAACTCTGTTGGCGTGAGTGTTTCCGCAATGTCTAATGTGTCCAATAATGGTGGAAAGTATGGTCGAAGGTAGTCCACATTGAAGAATTGGTGCATGCCAGGGAATGGTGGGACGCTAAGCTTGAAATCATTTTCCCCTACAAAGTTAGTGATGGTGTCAGGCCCATATCAAAGTGGAAGAAGTTTGCGGTGGAGCCCAATGAGGCACTCCTTCTGCAGATGTAACCAAACTTTGTTAGCCACCTGGAACTTGTGTGGCACCTGATTCTGATCATGATGCTGCTTGTACTTAGAATTGGCTCTATTCAATATGTCATGGACCTACTAGTAGATGTGCTAAATGTGTTGAATGAATTTGTTAGCCCTGTCAGTTTCAGACTGGTCATAAGTCGAATATGCTTGAGTAGCTACAAATGGTATGGCCACATCAATGAGACATAGTGGACAGAACCCCAACCCCACCTCAAAGGGGTTGTGGCTTTCATCCCATGTGTGTGGATGCTTCGAGTTGTACATATACAGAATTTGTACGATCATTTTGTTGACCTCTGTTTGGCCATCAGTTTGGGGGTGGAAAATCATGGACTTAGTGAGCTTGGTACCTAACATCGACTAGAGACTTGACCAAAATGTACTAAGCAATCTGTTGTCCCAGTCAGAGATAATGGATTGTGGGATCCAAAAATTTACCCACACTCATTCAAAGAAGAGCTTAGTAGTGGCTTCTACTACGATACTCTTCTTATAGGCTTCCAGAATGGCCATCTTAGAGAATCTATCGACAACCACAAAAACATAGTCATTTCCATGCTTAGTAGAATGAAATCCCAACATGTAATCCATGGAGATGGATTCCCAAGGTCGACTAGGAGTAGGCAGAGGAGTATAAAGGCCTTGCTTCTTGATGTTTGGTTTAACAATGATGTAGGCAATACATGATCTAATGTACTTCCTAACATCCCATCGAAGGTTCGACCAATAAAAATACTTATGTAGTACTGCCACTGTTTTCTCTACCCTAAAATGTCTAGCGACCCAACTGTAGTGCCCCTCCCAAATCATCTTGGCAGACTTGCTTGAAGGAACATAGATGTGTTCCAGGTGGCATAGAAATGCATCCTAAAGGTGAAAATTTGGAACTTTCTTACCTTCCAAGAGTGTCCTCTATGTGTTGTCGAATCCTGGATCGCTCGTGTAAAGATGTGACCACCCCGCATTTTCGTTCTCACAAGAGTTGACCACAGTGGTCACCACCATGACCGGTGGTCACTTGAGGCAGTCTGCAACTTTTTTGGTGCTTCCCTTCTTGTACTTAATGTTGAAATGGAACTGTTGCAGGTATGTGGACCATTCTGATGGCGATCGTTCTGCAACTTCCCTTGTTTTTGTATAAACTGTAGGTGTTTATGTTCTCTCTGGATGATCGTTTCCTTCCACAGAATGTAATACCTCCATTGTCAATAGGTCTGCACAATGGAATAAATCTCTTTGTCATAGGTGGGATACTTTCGAACTGTGTCTGAAAGTGTCTCACTGTGATATGCCATTTTTCAGTAAAAACCACACCAATGGCATAGGCGGAGGGATCTGTCTCGATCTGAAATGGTTGCTGCAGATCTGGTAATGTGAGAATTGTTGAAGAGAAAAGGTAATGATTCAACTCAGAAAACACTTTCTAATGGGATTCAGAGCAAAATAATTTTTCTTTTTCTCTGCCTTTGGTGACTTGACTTAAAGACCAAGTGATATGAGAGAAACCCAACGAGAACCCGTGATAGAAATTGGCAACACCCAAAAAGTTGTGGAGCTCAGTTAGAGTGGTTGGGGATGACCAATCCCGAATGACTTGTATATTCGTTGGGTGCACATGCACACCCTTATCATTAATTATGTACCCCAGATATTGAACTTGGGTCATGCCAAAAGTGCATTTCTCCAAATTGGCACACAACTTCTGTTGTCTTAGGGTTTGAAGGATCTCTCAAATATGGTTGAGGTGCTCTTCCCAACTTTGGCTGAAGATCAAGATGTCATCTAAATACACCACCATGAATTCATTAGTGAATGGTTGCAAGATGTCGTCCATCAATCTCATGAAGGTTGCGAGGGCATTCGTCAACCCGTAAGGCATGACCAACCATTCGAAAATGCCCTCATTGGGTTTGAAGGAAATCTTCCACACATCAGAGGGTGCGATAGGACCCTTGTGATAACCAAACTTCAAGTCAATATTCTTGAAATATTTTTCCCCCTTGAAATGATCCAAAAGGTCATCAATCCATGGGATTGGGTACCTATTCCAGAAAATGATCGTTTTGAACGTTCGATATTCAATACAGAGTCTCGAGGTCTCGTCCTTCCTTTGTACCAATACAATCAAGCTCCCACAAGAAGATGAACCTAGTCGAATGTTCCCTTTCTACAACAATGCTTGAATCTACCTCTTGATCTCATCATTCTCCACAACATAGTGTCGATAGATCAGTCCATTGGGTAGCAGCGCGCTTGGGGTAAGATTGATGGAGTGCTTGACCTAACAGTGTAGACGTACCCCCGTAGTTGGGGGGAAAATGTCCCTGTACTCCTCCATGACCTTGTCCATTTACTACTACTGTGCAGAGGGGCCCTGTCTAGAATCCTTGGCCACAACCTTCTTCTTGCCATAAGGGTGAATCACAAGGAAAACAAATTTCCTAGTCTGGGAAATTATCTTACTACATTGCTTTGCAATCATCAAACAGATGGTGGTAGGTAGGGCTACCTATGGTATTTTGTACAACTTATCGCCAAAAGTAATAATCACGGAGTGAGGTCTAGATTCATATACAACATGTCACTTCCATAAGTATGGTTGTCCTAATAATACATCACAAACTTCAAGTGGAGCAACATCACACAATACCTCATCTGTGAAGGGCTTTATGTTGTAGGGAAGGTGACACTGTTGGCTGACCTAGAGATCTCGTCCTTGGTGAAGCCACCTGATGGTGTATGATTACAGATGTGATGTAGTCAGTAGGCACAACCGCTTCACAACCTCTTCTGAAATGAGGTTTTATTTGCTCCTGCTTTCAACAATGAATTACAATGGAGAACCCTTTACCCACATTTGTGAGTGGAAGATGCATTCCCCCTCCTCTTGATCTTCACGTTAATTCTTCTCGATCTTAGTGGTGGCCACGATGACATTGACTCTGTGTCAATGATCTTCTTCCCTTTGTCGTTCCCCTTGTCGTCGTCCGACTAAGAGTTGGAACATGCATCTGATTCAAAAGTGTTCAACTCGACCACTAGTGAATGCTTGGCCCGACACTCACTCGTGTTGTGAGTGGAGCTCTTATGGAACTCACACCATTTTTCCGTGTCCTTTGTCTTCATGTTGTTGTTCTTTTCTTTCGGCTTCGGCGGGTTGCCCTAGGTCACCCTGCGTTAGCTTTGTCCTATGCATTGTGGTTTGGGGGCACCTATTCCTTGCTTTGGATTCAGAGATCCAAAGTTTGTCTTCTTCTGTTTAAACTTCTACTCAATCTTGATAGTGTATTGGTACTCCATGTTGAGCGAGGAGATGTCCAAGAACTCCATCTCGTCCTGGATGTACTTGTGTAGACTGTTAGCCTTGGAGGCGTTTGGCCCAAAAATGGACCCAAAACACTCCCAAAGTCTCCAAAGTTTACTTAAAATCATGCCAAAGGATCCAAGTATGCCCCAAAAGTCTTTAAAATCCTCTTAAGGATCATTCAAAGTCAAAAACGTAGTGTGCCAAGAGCCCTTGGAAGGGAAGAAATACACTATCGGGAGGAAAAAAAACGAAAGAAAAAGAGTAAAAAACCATTATCGCAGGCTTAAAATTGAGAAGGCACAGTAGCCATTAGATTTGGCCGATAAATGACCCAGATCTAAGTGGCGGATCGCATCAACAGATCTAATCGGAGAAGGTGGGCTGTGGAAATCAACAGTGGACACCACCGATCAGTGATCGCTGATGATCGGATCAGTGGGTCGCATTGGCGGTGGTATCAACAGAGGTATCAACGCAGGTTGTTAGGAATGAGCGATTATGATCGGCGATTCAACATGGACCGTCGATTGCACGCGTAGATCGACGGTCCACGTCGCATCACGAATATCACTATTAGTGGAAACCATGGGGCTGGGCCTTTGCATATACATATGGTGCGACCCAATGCCCGAACCCGATGACATTATATATGAGGTTTTATAAAATTTGAAGTCCGCGCCAAAAGCCAATTTTCAATGAATTTGGTGTATTTCATTATATAATGAAATACAAAAGGGAGCCTTGGCCAGTGCCGACTGTGATGAAGCCAAGACCTGAAAGGGTCTGGGAAGTAAAATATATGCTATTTGAAATCCCCCAAAGCCCATTTTTCAATGTATTTTTGCATTTTAGTTATTTAAATGAAATACAAAGGGAACCGAAGGAGCAGGCTTTTTGTGATTTGCGATGGCAACAAGGGCGGACCCGAGAGATTAATAAACTATTTTGAGGACTTTTGAAGTCAAAAATACACAAAGAAGGTGGGATTATCAGTGATTGCAGTGTTTTTCTGTATATAATAGAAAAAAAATCATTTATAAATATTTAAATGGATTACAGAGGCCCGAAGACCCATTCCACTGCATGGCAGAGTCTGGAAGGCAGGCTGCCTGAAAACAGAGATCGAAAGGGGAATAGAAGGGCCACAACACGCGTAGCTCGCCCCCAAACCAACAAAGCAGTCATGGAGCATCAACAGACAGTGCAACTCATCCATAACAACATAATCAATTATGGGGTATCTCTGGCACAGGAGAACTCCCAGACAACACAACAAACCACCCAAAATATTTGAAAGCTATTACTCTTCTGTCAGAAGGTGCAAACCTCCATGCGATGCTTGCCAATAGAGGGAATCAAATAGTTAAGGGACAGATCAAACAAGATTAAGACTCCGAGCCTCTTAGAGCTTAGGAGCATTATAAACAGGCTATAAATAGCTGAAATTAAGATGTAATACAGGTTCAACTTCTGGAGATTGTTCCTCCTCTGTTCCTTCCAGCTTCTCATCTTCATTCTAGCAACATAAGCTTCTTAAATTGCTATTACATGTTCAATTTCCATTCTCTTCACTATTCAATGCTTGCACTTGAACAATTTGTTCATGTTTTCTTTTGTCTCTAAGGCTAGATAACTGTCATCTTATCTGAGCTTTGATAAATTAGATTTGCAAAATTTTTTATTGCCTGTAGCTAGCCATTCATATGTGGTCATATATGCATCTGGCGGTACAGTTAGTATTCTCTTTTGCTGCCTGTAGCTAGCCATTCATTTATGTTTATGTATGCAATCTGCTGGTATAGTCAATATTCTCCATCTATCCATTGAATCTATAAATTATTAAGCATTAGTGTCTAAAGCCTTATATTGGTGAGAGTGTTCATGCATGTCTTGAGTGAGAATAGAGCTGAAATGGTTATCTAACTTGATCCAAACCATCATCCATTACAATAGTTCTGAGAACAATATTGAAGATTATATGTTACCATGCATCTCTGAGCTACAACCTAGGAGAGTTTCCTTGAGTGATAACATAATTGGCGTCATTGCCAAGGAGAGGAAACAGAAGCTCAGCTTCCCTAGGAAACAACATAGATCCAACTTTGATGATAAACAAAGTCTGGGCACATTTTTGGTTGTAATCATCTATCTAGTGACTCTACTAGAGGTCAAACCTCTTGGTGACTCCACATCATAGTTCTGGCTCAGTTTTTGAGGCATACTCGGAGAAATCCTCAGAAGTCACAAGCTGATCCAGTACCTAACCCTGAAAAGATCATCAGAGAAAGAAAGGTATTGCAGAAAAGAGCATCAGGTTTAGGTAAACCTAAAAAATCTCCTATATCTCTTCAAGAAAGGCCTATAATAGAACAGATATATGTTGAGAGTATAGCTTCTAATACTAGCAACGAAGAAAAACTCTTAGATATTCATAAAGCTCCTTATTCTTTAGGTTTCCCTTTTGTTGTATGCCCAAAGGAAACCTCACCTCCTATCCATCGTAGTCCTTTAGTCCTAACAGTCACTTCTTAGCCCTCTATCATTCAGATTGTCAGTACTCTTTTAGCCACCACAGCTATGGCAGGTCCACAAGCACCTACCAAAATGGGAAGAATCATAGCTACTAGGTATGGACCTCTAATACTGCCCACTCCTTTGAATGTCATGCCTACTAGAGAGTATCAGAAGTATATGCCTAATTTCACTGGGACTGAAGGTGTTTCAACTGAAGAACATCTTGAGTCATTCTATAGCTATGCTGATAACCTGGAAATTAGTGAAGATGATGTCTAGATGAGAGTCTTTGTCCAAAGCCTAGATGGAAAGGCTAGAAAATGGTTCAGGGAACTAACCCCAGCATCTATAGCAGATATTGAGGCCTTAGATGATCCATTCCTAAATCATTGGGGGGATAAGAAGGATCTCCTTTACTACCACACTATGTTTGGGAACTTACAGAGGGAAAATGGTGAGTTGTTGTCTGATTTTAATAAGAGATTTAATCGCATGTACAGCAAGTTACCAGCTGAAGTAAAACCCACCACTACCTCTGTTAGACTCATCTATGCCAGTGCCTTTGATTCTGACTTATGTTTATTGTTGAGGGAGAGTTGATGTGCTTCTTTGGCTGATATGCAAGATGCAGCCCTCGAAGTAGAATCAAACATCATGGCTATAGAAAATCTCAAAGGTAATGCTAATAGAAGGAGATAAAGGAGCGAGCCTTCATTATCTTCAAATCCTAAGATCTATAAAATGGCCAAGATGATAGAGTCATTAGCCTCTGATGTTTCAAAATTAAAGGTTGAGCAACATTCTGGGAAAGGAAGGGTTCCTAATACCTTTGCTCCTCCAAATCCAAATCCATATAGAAGAGCAAATGAGCAGTTGCAGATTTTGCAAAGAAACAAAGATGCTAATGAAGACCAAAGGGTGAAGACCCCTTTTCAAAATGTAGCCATGGAAGAATAGTAGTTTGAGGAAGATGATGAGTTCCATTGTATGGAAGACAAAGGCAGCGCCACTATTTTAACCAAAGCTTCCTATGAGAAGTCATTATTCAATGACCAGATCAACCAAGAATGGGATGGTGAAACTGTTCTACAAATTGAAGATCAACACCAATATAATCTGAAGTCTATGATGAATAATGTCAAGGAAACTCCTGTTCATAAAGCTAATGTCCCTGCAAAACATCAAGCTAATAAGTAGAAGCAACCAACAGTTGACCCCATCATCCTCAAAGCTCCAGCCACAGAGGTAAGAGGCCTTGATAAGTCCCCTTTTTCTTTCAGTTTTGGATCAGAAATTCAGAAGCCAAGAATACCTATGGCTCTGATTAAACCAGTGAAGAATGAGTCCTTCAAGAAATCTATCCTTGAGGCTTTTGAGCCTAATGCCATCCAAGCCTCCATTGACTATGTAAATATTCAAGATGACCAACTAGTTGTTCTTCTCAGCCCAATGATTGAAAACTGTGAAGACAACTCCCCATCATTCTATGTTTCTCTATCTATTCATGATGAAATTCTTCATAATTGCATTCTAGACACTAGAGCCAGCCATAATCCAAAGCCCAAGGCTGTCATGGATAAGCTCGATCTTGACATTACCAAGCCTTATCAGTTGGCCTCTACATAGCATAAAAATCCAGTTTGCCAGATCACAGAGGAAGAAGGCCCACAGATTTGGGACATGTTCCTTGATGGGGCTTGCTCTAAGGAAGCTGTAGAAACAGGTGAAGTCCTTGTGTCCCCCACACAAGAATGCATTGATTCATCTTTCATATTAACTTTTCAGGTCACAAATGACACAACAGAGTATGAAGCAAACCTTATCATTCATTAGGTGTACAAAACCTTCCAAGAAAAAAATCCAAGGCTGAAAGCATACAAAGATGAGGTGAAATATAGACCATATTTGCCTGATAATGTCAAATGTTGGAAATTTTTTGAAGTAGAGGATCAAATCAATAGGCTTTTGCAAGTCTTTGATGAATTGGCTAATATGCACATTGACCAAGAGAGAGAAACCTTTGATATAAAGGTAAAAAGGGTCAATTTTCAGTTTGGTGACAGTTTTCTCAAAAGGGATGCATTAAAGGAAGGATATGTTTTTGATGGCCTAGTCAATGGGCTGTTCTTTGAAATTTATTTCAGTTAAGGCTTTCAAGCCTTGGTATTGTAAATATGTTCTTTTCAAGCTTTTATTTCATGCTAAATAGACTTCATGCCCAATGCAACACTAGAAGGAAGATTTGATCTTGTCTTTTACAGGAAAGGCATTGTTTTGTAGTTTTTGAAACCTCACATTGAGGATTTCATCCCCAGAAGGAGCCAGTGTTAGCCTTGGAGGCGTTTGGCCCAAAAATGGACCCAAATACTCCGAAAGTCTCCAAATTTTGCTTAAAATCATGCCAAAGGATCCAAGTATGCCCCAAAAGTCTTCAAAATCCTTTTAAGGATCATTCAAAGTCAAAAACGTAGCGTGCCAAGAGCCCTTGGAAGAAATACACTATCGGGAGGAAAAAACCAAAGAAAAGTAGTAAAAAACCATTATCGCAGGCTTAAAACTAAGAAGGCACAGCAGCCGTTAGATCTAGCCGATCAACAGCCCAGATCTAAGCAGTGGATTGCATCAGCGGATCTAATCACCGTAGGCGGGTAGTGGCAATCGGAGCTAGATACCGCCGATCAATGATCGCTGATGATCGAATCGGTGGGTCGCATCGACGAAAGTATCAGTGTAGGTTGTGTTGAATGAGCGATTGAGATCTGCGATTCAATGTGGACCGTCGATCGCACCCATAGATTGATGGCCCATGTCACATCACGAATATTGTTATCGGTGGAAACCATGGGTTGGGGCATTTGCATATACATATGGTGCGACTCGATGCTCAGACCCGACGACATTATCTATGAGGTTTTATAAAAGTTGAAGTCCGCGCCAAAAGTCATTTTTCAATGAATTTCGTGTATTTCGTTATATAACGAAGTACAAAGGGGAGCCTTGTACAGCACCGATTGCAATGAAGTCCAGACCTAAAAGGGTCTGGGAAGTAAAATATATGTTATTTGAAATCCGCCAAAGCCCAGTTTTCAATGTATTTTTGTATTTTGTGATTTAAACGAAATACAAAGGGAACCACAGGAGTAGGCTTTTTGCGATTTGCGATGGCGACAAGTGTGGACCCGAGAGATTAATAAACTATTTTTGAGGACTTTTGAAGTCCAAAATACACAGAGAAGGCAGGATTATCAGTGATTGCAAAGTTTTTCTATATGTAACAGAAAAACAGTCATTTATAAACCTTTAAAGGGATTATAGAGGCTCGAAGACCCATTCCACTGCATGGTAGAGTCCGGGGGGCAGGCTACTGGAAAACAAAGACTGGAAGGGGAATAGAAGGGCCACAACATGCGCAGCTCCCCCCCAAACCGACAAAACAGTCATGGAGCATCAACACACAATGTAGTTCATCCATAACAACAGAATCAATTATGGGGTATCTCTGGCACGGGAGAACTCCCAGACAGCTCAACAAACCACCAAAAATATCTGAAAGCTCTTACTCTTCTATCAGAAGGTGAAAGCCTCTGAGCCATGCTTGCCCATAGAGGGAATCAAATAGTTAAGGGACATATTCGATAAGATTAAGACTCCGAGCCTCTTAGAGCTCAAGAGCATTGTAAACAGCCTATAAATAGCTAAAAGTAAGATGTAATACAGGTTCAACTTCTAGAGATTATTCCTCCTCTGTTCCTTCAAGCTTCTCATCTTCATTCTAGCAACATAAGCTTCTTTTGGAATTACATGTTCAATGTCCATTCTCTTTGTTGTTCTATGCTTGCACTTGAACAGTTTGTTCATGTTTTATTTTCTGTCTAAAGCCAGATAACTGTCATCTTATCTTTGCTTTGATGAATTAGATTTGCAAGCTCTTTTACTACCTATGGCTAGCCATTCATATGTGGTCATATATGCATCTTTCAGTACAGTCAATATTCTCTTTTCTTGCCTGTAGCTAGCCATTCATTGATGTTTATATATGCAATCTGCTAGTATAGTCAGTATTCTCCATCTATCCATTGAATCTATAAATTTTTGAGCATTAGTGGTCTAAAGCCTTATATTGGTGAGAGTGTTCGTGCATGTCTTGAGTGAGAATAGAGCTGAAATGGTTATCTGACTTGATCCAAACCATCATCCATTCCAATAGTTCTAAGAACAATATTGAAGATTATATGTTACCAAGCATCTCCAAGCTACAACCTAGGAGAGTTTCCTGGAGTAATAACATAGACAACTGCGGTACTTGAGTACGAAATGCCGCTTAGAATCCTTGATACCCAACTTCATGTGAAGGGTATGGAAAAAATTTGTAAACTTTGCCGCATCTTCGTCCCTTCCCTACTGTAGCATGATTGACTTTATGTATTTATCTTTATAGCTCCTAACAGGGTAATCTTGTTCCTTGATGGCATCTCGGAAAGAATTCCAAGTGGGTGTGGCTAAAAATAGTGAGGATTCCCTCTCGTCCTTTTGTTCAGACTAGGTTTCTCACTAGTTCTTGACGTGTGGGGCAACTTTGTGAAGTGCAAAAGTAAATTTTTCCTGATTGGAAAAGTCATGAACTGAAAAATACCCTTCCAACAAATTTAACCATTTATCTATGGTGGCTGCATCTATCTGGCCCTCAAATATGGGAAAGTCAAAGTTAACTTGTACCTTAAAAGAAGTGGTGCCTCCAAAGTAGCTGTTGGATGAAGGTGTGTCACCTGTGGGTAGCCGTTGAAGGATCTAGGCAAAGTTTTCAACATAGTTACCGAGCAAACGAGAAAATGAACTAGTACCCTCTTTTTCGAGGTAGCAAAAAATCACTCGATTTTGAAAAGTGGTGATGCCAGAATACCCTTTTATTTCTAGCATAGTTTTGGCACTTTAAATTTTCTTACCTATCAAGTATGAACATTTTTTTTCGATGTTAGTGATTTTCATGCTGATTTTGAAAAATGTTGATGCAGCATCAACACATTTTTGTAAATGTTAGTGATTTTCATGCTGATTTTGAAACGTGTTGATGTAGCATCAACACATTTTTTTAGAGGGCTTATTTTTAACACTTTGAATTTATTTTTTAGAGGGCTTACTTTTTTACACTTTAATTTTTCTAATGAATTAAGTGTGGATAATTTTTTTTAAATGTTGGTGATTTTCATGTCAGTAAAAAAAGATATATATATATATATATATATATATGATAAAAAGAAAAACAAAACAAAAAAAAAAAAAAAGAAGAAGAAAGAAGAAAGAAAGAAAGAAAGAAAAAACCTATAAAAATGTAAAAAAAAACCAAAATTAACTTGTAAAAATAAAAAAATTGAATAAAAGATTAACGGAAAAGAACAAAAAAAATATATATATATATATATAAATATATATATATTTATAATTTAAAGAAAAACAAATAAAACTAAAAAAAATAAAATAAAAATGTCTTTTTAAGTTAAAAAAAAAAAACAAAAAAAAATAAAAACCTCATTAGAAAAAAACTTAAAATAATTACTAAAACAATTTAAAATAAAGAAAATAAAATTAAAAAATCAATTAAAATAAAAAATTAAAGAATATTTAAATTAAATAATTTAGATAAACAAAGTTAAAAACAAAAGATAAAATAAAATAAAAATTTAAGAATTATTTTTTGAAATTAAATTATAAAAATAACATAAAAGAAAATAACAAAAATTTAAGATGAAATTATAAAAATTTAAAAACAAAATTAAAAAAAAAAAAACATTAAAAAAAACAAAATTAAGAAATAACATTAAAGAAAATTAATTATTACAAAAAAAATTCAAAACAATTAAAAAACAAAAAAAAGCCAAAATAATAAAATTTAAAAACAAACTTGAAAAGAAATCAAAAGAATTAAAAAATAAAAAATATATATTAAAAAAAATTATTAAAAAAATAACTAAAAAAATCATATTAAAACAAAACAATTTAAAAAAAACTACCCTCTCCCCCTCGCTCCGCCCAACCCCAACCTCACCCCCTCGTCTCACCCAACCCGAACCCCACCTTGCTCCCCTTGCACTCCCCCACCCGAGGCCCCCTCCTCCCCTCTCCTCTCTGCTACCTGCCCTGCCCAGCCCACCTGCTCCCTCCGCTCCCCCTCCCTCACCCCACGAACCTTCCCACCTGGCCCTCGCTGCCCGCCCAAGCCCCCACCTAGTGACCAAGCGGCTGAAGGACGATTCCAAGAATCAGCCTACGGCATCTTGGCTCCTGGCTACGGGCCTGAGCGGGCAAAAAGGGCTAGGTGGGGAGGGTCGGGGTGTGAGGGAGAGGGTGGGGTGGGAGTCGGCGAGTGGGGAGGGAGCGGGGTATGAGGGCTGCGTAGAGGGAGCGGGTGGTGTGGGGAGGGGAGGAGTGGGAAAGGAGAGGGGAGGAGGGGGGCTGGGGTAAGGGAGAGGAGGGGAGGGGAGGAGGAGCAAAGGGGTGGGGTTGGGGTTGAGCGGAGCGAGGGGGAGGTGGTAATGTTTTTCAAATTGGTTTTTTTTTAATTAATTTTTTTAATTTTTTTTAAATTTAAATATTTTTAAATTTTAATTTTATTTATTTTTTCCAATTGTTTTGAATTTTATTTTAATTGCTTTTAATTTTTTTTATAAACACTTTTATTTTATTTTAATTTTTTATATAATTTAAATTATATATATATATATATATATATATATATATATATATATATATATATATATATATATATATATATATATATATATATATATATATATATATATATATAATTTAAATATTTAAATATTTAATTTATTTTAATTTTAATTTTATTTTATTTTTTAATTTTTTGTTTTTTCTATATATTTTAATTTATTTTTTGTTTTATTTATTTATTTTAAAAAAGCGAAATGAGGGGTGGTTGAAAGATATTAAGTGTAATATCGGAGTTAACAAGGTTTCCCCCTCTCCCCTACCCTATCTGGCATTTACATCGACAAGCTAGAAGGTTGTTTAGAGGAAGCAAGATATGTTGGCACGATCTTAACTAGGATAGTCATCATCCTTCTTCTATACGCTGATGATATTGTTCTTCTCTCAAGGTGCCCATTTGATCTCGATAAGCAACTTATACTTCTTAAGGATTTCTGCTCTACCATGGGTATTATTGTTAACACTGACAAAAAAAAAGTTACGATTATCAAATCCAAGAAGCACACTTACGCTAATGTTATGTATGACAATAATAACTTGGAGGAACTGTCTTCCTACAAGTATCTAGGAATTGATATTCATCACAAGCTCAACTCGAACTATAACACTGAGAAAAGGATTAATGGGGGATGGAAAACCTATTTTGGACGTGAAAATAATTTTAAAACGGAAAACCTCGTAATGTGGGATAGAAAGAAGTTCCTCTTTGAAACTTTAGTCACTCCGGTTATCTTATATGGATGTGATGTCTGGGGTTGTAGCCTCTCTAGAGAATCCTGAAGAAATATTGAGCAAATCCAGAAGTGTTTTGTAACGTATAACCTCAAAATTAAAAGCAACACACCCTGTCCTACTCTCCTTATAGAAGTGGGTCTTTCCCCTATCGAGAGCCTAACTATGACGAGGCTTCTATTGTACAAGCACAAACTCAATAACATAGGAGACCATAGACTTCCTAAGCTATCTTTAAATTCCAGCCAAAACCACTTCAAGCTCAAACGAGGTTGGTATAAAGACACAAGGGCCTGGTTAAACCATTGGGAGATCGACGAGAATGTTGCATTGCAAAACATTAATAACATTAAAAATATTGTTACTTCTAAGTGCAAAGAAAAAATGTGGTGTGAAAAAGATTTAGCAGCTAAAAGAAAATTAAGATATTATAAGGTCATCAACCCCACCTTAGAAGATCAAAAGTATTTCTCTATTTTATCTAACACAAAGAAAAAAATTAATATAGCCAAGATTAGAACGAACTCTCATGAGCTCCATAGTGAAGCGGGTCATTGGGTAATTCCTAAAACACTATGGATGGAAAGGTTCAGCCATCACTGTGAGAATACAAACATCGAGGATGAAAATCACTTCCTCTTAGAGTGTCCCACGTACAACCACATTAGATCCCAGTTTCAAAATCTTCTTGCAATACTGACCTTCCTAGCCTTTTACGTTGTCAAAATTACAGTGAGCTCGGGAGGCTTCTCTTCAAGCTTTTTGAGCATAGGAATAAAATCTTAAATCAAACTAAATAATTCTTTTCTTTAGGTCTGATAGACCAAAATTTGGTCTCAGTGGATGTTAACCACCATCATCATCATCATCATTAAAAATTTTCATTTTTACAAGTTAATTATGATTTTTTTAACATTTTTATGGTTTTTCTTTGTTTTTTTTTTTTTTATTTTATGATATTTAATTTATTTTTTTGTCATGAATCGTCCCCTTCCCACCCCTGGCTGGTTGGGTTCTTGGGGTGGGCCGGGGAAGCTTTTTTTTTTTAATGTTGTTTTTCTTTTGTATTTTTTAATTTTTTGTTTAATTTTTTTATTTGGTTTTTATTTTATATTACCTTTTTTTTTTTACATGGTATGGTTATTTTTTTTTTACATTTTATAGTTTCTTTATGTCATTATTATATATTTTTTATATTTGAATTTTTTTGTCATATTTTTTTTTCATGTTTCATTACTTGTTATTTTTTTTTTCAATATTTGAATTTTTGTTTTCTATATATATATATATATATATATATATATATATATATATATATAGGGTCCGCGTCATTGCTTGTCTTACAACCCGATCCAATTATGTGCAATTTGATAGTTGATTTTAAATTTTTTGTTATAATGAATTGAGTCTATCCCACAATGTGTTAATTTCATGATTGGACTTTAAGTTTTCACTACAATGGGTTGAACTTACCTACATTGCGTGTCAATTTAAAGTTAATTTTATTTTTCTTTTTTTACAATGTCTCAAGTTGTCTTAGGCTAAAATTTTAAAATCGCTATACATTTAACATTTATAAAAAAATACTCTTGGTATAATAACTCTTTCGTTAGGTGTCCATTTTTAAAGTTTTTTTAGTCATAAATTTTTTTCATAATGTCATGCTTGAAATATTTTGAAAACTTAAGATTGTTTTGTAGTCATAATCTTTGGTTTTAATTCCATGGTTGAAAAATTGTCAAGATTTTAATGTTTTTCTAAGTCGTGATATTTTATCTTTAATGTTATGGTTGAAAACAGTTATAGATATTTTTTCTTAGTATTATGTTTGAAAATTGTTGGAATTTTAAGATTTTTCAAAAAAGTGATATTTTAAATTTAATGTCATGCTTAAAAATTGTTGGAATTTTAAGGCTTTTCAAATACGTGATATTTTATTTTTAATGTCATGCTTGAAAATCGTTGCAAATTTAAAGTTTTTCAGAGTCATGATATTTTACTTTTAATGTCATTATTAAAATTTTTGAAAATGTACCCTAAAAAAAATTATTCTAACATCAACACTTTTCGATTTCGAGGTGTTTTTTCTACAAAACAAAATGGATTTCATTGTTTTTTGCTGTTATTTTGAAAAAATATTGAAAGTTTGCTCTGAAAAAAATGGTGATGCAAAATCAACACTTTTTATTTTTGGGTTGTTTTTTAATGGTTTTTTTGGATTTTTGGGCTAAAGTACCCATTTTGAGGTTATAGTTCTTGTTTGATCAGTAACTATGTAGTAGTCCTTTTCTTTAATAATACTTGATTCTTTGTCCCAATGCTAATGAAGTAAAAATGCTTTAGTTAGTAAAAAAGATGTGTGGATTATGGGCCACTTACTCCATTACTAATTAAGCTATGTGACTTGTGAAAAATAGCAAAGCAGAACAAATTGAAAAATATGCCACTTCATTTTGTAAACGAGGCTAGCTACAAGCTTTCATTCACCAATTTAAAATCTTCAATTAAATAAACAAAATTATATCTAATCTTTCATATTTTCGCCAATGTGTATTATATATTGAATGTATCTAGATAAATATGAGTAGATATGCAACTTTGAAACCAAAATCATAACAAATTCACAGACAAAATTAAATTAAATTAAATTGAAAAAGCATGCAGCCCAATATGGTAGAGATATAATGTCATGCTCAACTCCGTCAAAATAAAATAAAATAATAAAACATAAAATTAATAATTATAATTTAATTAATTATGGATAATAGTTAAATCAAATTAAATCTATTTCACATCTAGATCTACCAAGAGCCTATTATCCCCTTTTAACCTATTATAATTATTATTATATAGATTAAAAATAAATAAAATAATATATGTACTTTATAGTATAGATAATTCTTTATAATCAATCTATATTTTATAATTAATATGTATATTTATTTATTTGTAATACATACCTAACAATAATTTTATCATCATCACCTAAATTCTAATTCAACAATGACAATTTTTATACACAAATTTGATTATTAACAAATAATTTCCTTACATTATATCTATAAATCCTCCCAACAAGGTAGGTTTCACCATCTAATTTTTTAAAAGTAATTTTTAATGTATATATATATATATATATATATATATATATATATATATATATACATTCTGGAATATAATATTAATTTATTAATTTAATTTTTAATTATTATTAGTTTTTCAAATACGTGGATTCTCATTCTATGAAACCACCCCCAAAGAAAGACATAATTCATTTTATACTACCTAGGCTCCTTATAAATACAAAAAATTCCAAATATCTTTCTAATTTATTTCAAATTTAATTATTCCTAAATATTAAACATTCCATAATAATAAATATAAAAATTCCCTCCGCTAAATCTATTTCAAATTTAAGTAACAATGACCATTAAACTCTTCATTTTCCATATTAAAAAAATATTAAATAAGGAATCATATATTTATGTCAAATTGGCTTAACCACAAAGATTAAACTCTTCATCTTATATATAAAAATATTTTATGAACTATAAACACTGAATTATCTTTTCTATAAAATAATAATAATAAATAAATAAATCTATGAAAGTAAAATCAAAAAGCTTCTCCCGGATCCAGGTGTCTGATCAGGGTACAGGTTCGTGCGCGCGGACAGCAGCTTGGGTGGGCGCGTGGCTCCTCTCCACTGCCTCTCGATCTCCCACAACACTTGCTTTTAATTCCCCTGCGTACAAGATTAATGCTGCATTAATGCAGCCTGACCCTCCTCCTCCGCTGGTTTATCTCCTGAGCATGACACCCTCCACTGGCGGCATTCGTGTTTCTCCTCTTCGCTCAAATCCCTCCTTTGCTGCAGTCGAGGTTCGTCCTCAACCCTTTCTAGGGATACTCTGGACCCTAGTTCGTTGGGCGAATTGCTGGCTGCGCCTACAGATCCCTCCCTGCCTCATCTGCAATCTCGCCAGCCTCTTAGTCTCTGCTCTTCATCTCGGCCTTCTGGACACTGAGGCCAAGCCTGCGCTAAACCTTTTCTGCCTCCTTAGACTCTCAAACTGCTCGGAACATCCTGGTCTTTTAGCAATGCCGAAACTTCGTCAGAGGATGAGCAGCAGGAGGGGTAGCTCCAGGGGGCAAACAAGCCGCCAGGTATCCTCCTCCATGACGGATTCTTCGACTTTCTGTTCTGACTTCAGCATGGATCGATATCCAGCTACAAGAAGTGGACGGGGCAAGTGCAAAGGTCTGCACAATGTGGAAACGAGCTCCCTCAACTCTAACTCTGCTCAGCTTCAGTTCCCCTGCATCCTCGACAATCTTTCCTTCATGGCCTCTGTTACCATAAAGCTCAAGGAGATCAATTCTGGTCAGGTTGTAGGTTCCCTTGGGGTGACAACAGAAAGGCTGGCGGAAGATAGACATGGCACAGTCTAGATGCACTATGAGCCGAGCAAGGCTTCAGGCTCAGGCAAAAGCACGGCTTCCCAAATCATGAAAGATCAGGCAGGCCCGAGCGTATCTACTTGCAGAGAGGGCCACCCCTCTGAGGATGAAGACGATTACCAGTTTGGTTGCCGCATCATCGAAGAGCAGCCTGATCCCTCCCATGGTGTTTAAACAGGTCGGTGCTCTTTGGTTTTTTGGAAATTCAGTGCACTCGAGGTTTTTTACTTATCACCTACCTTACAGTCTCGATAAGTGCTCCAGTCCCAATAGCCAGTTTCTACCGCGAAGGAGGCACTCTGCTAGCCTTTGGTCTCTAGCCTCGTTTGCAGACTCAGCTGCTTTTGAAGTTAGTACTCAGATTTATGTTTCAAGCAGTGTCTCTCGGCCTATTCGTTATGGTCCAGTTTTTCCAGTAACTGTTGTCATAAGGCCCCTATTCGAGTCTCAGTTCCATGTACAACAATGGGGTTTATTTTTGATTTTTTGCACAAGTCATGGTCAAGTTGTTGGCAGTTCTTCAGGGCAACACCCAGCTGGTTTTTCACTGAATACTGATAAGTTATGCTTGTAAACATGATAATTCTCCAGGCTAGCTTTCAAGAGGCCATGACCTCGGTGTAAAATATTTTTGTATTAATATAGAAGTAGACATATTTTTAGAAAAAAAAATCAAAAAGCTGCAAGGATTTGTGCTCTTACCAGGAACAAGATGTTTCAAATTAAATAAGGATGGATGTCATGGTATTGATAGAAGGGCCACAATTTTTTCAACATTCAGGTGCTTTGCTCATGGTATTATTCTTTGCGAATAGAAATCCCCAAGTCTTTCTGCCTTTTTCATTGGGCTCATGAATAGGTTGGGTTGGGTTGGGCTCTTGAATAAGTTGGGCTGGTAATTAGGTGGAATTTATCATAATTTTTTTTGGTAAAAAACCATTCTAATATTTACTTGGAGTAAAAATAAAAACCAATTAACTCAATCAATGTAAAAATTATTTAGCTAAATTATATCTGACATTTAGTCTCCATGTTCGATGTAAATCGAAGTTAGGAGATTTGCAACAAGTTAAGAAATGCATATTTCTTGGATTTATTTGTTTACTAAAATTGTTGTTGGTTTATCACTAATTTTTTAAGTTATTGAAGTCTAGAATGTTGAAGATAAAGATGTAGTCTTGGGAGGGCCAGAGCTGATATGGAGGGCCATGAACATCCAGTTCTGGTACCCAATCCATCAAATTAGTAAACCATCCCAAGATAAGGAATAATACACTTTTAATAACTATTACTTGGCGAGAAGCCAGGTGATCTGCGACCTTGGTAATATATGATACTTTGTGTTTTTGTCTATGTAGAAAGATGTTTGTTAGTTTGAGTTTTTTCTTATTATAATGATGCACATTACCTTTAAATGCTAGGAAAACACCCTTTCATTTTACAATGTGCAAGGAATAATACACTTTTAATAACTATTAATTGGCTAAAAGCCAGATGATCTGCAACATTGGTGAATATATCATACTTTATGTTTTTGTCTATGTGGAAAGATCTCTGTTAGTTTGAGTTTTTTCTTATTATAATGATGCATATTATGTTTAAATGCTAGGAAAACACCCTTTCATTTTACAATGTGCAGATTACATTTAAAAGCTAGGAATGCACATTTAGTTTAAGTAATTCTATTTTCACCTACATCAACATCTATGCATCTATGTTATTTGTGTTTTTCACATTATAATGAAGAAGATTCCCTTTACATGTTTAACTTACTCTTATGAGCCAGCCAAACTAGCATGACCTAATCCCAAAGGCTTCGAGGAGATTTGACCCATGGCCAATTGAAAAGATACTTAGCAATGAAACTCGACCAACTAACCTACCCCTTAGAACTAGTTTAACTAAAATCCTATCTATCACATATCCAAGATATTACTAAATCTAAAACCTATTAATTTTTTTTGTCAAATCCTTCCCAACTTAATAGATTTAAGGTGATGAATCTATGCTAATACATAACATTTCTATGACATAATTCCATGGCATCATGTTATAATATGTATGCCTATTAGAAAGTTGGAGGCAGTGTACAATTCGAAAGCGTGGAGGCGGACAAGGAGAAGTGTGAAGTTGACAGTGATAATGAGTTTCAGAACCGCGATTACATTTACACGAATTACAAGGCGGGTCATTAATAAAGAAGTTCAGTCATTGTCATCATCAATTTTACTGGCTAAAATTCATGCTGGAACATAATAATTTTCTTTCCAAAAAAATTATCATCTTCTGCATTGTTAAATTTACAAGTATTCCATTCAAAATGAAGTGTTTAATCCAAACATATAATTCAGTGTGTTACTTGCTTTTATCGATCTATGTTGGGTGACCATATAAAGCACCCCCTAAATTTAATGGTTTAAATTGATATTTCTATGTTGAATGGAAAAACATTGTATAATATAATAATTGAGTTATACATTGTTTACTAATGTAAATGTTTGTAAATAATTCCACCAATGAAACTAACTTAGTCTGAGCAATGTATTACATTTGATCAAGAATATTTTGAAACAAACGTCGTGCGAGCCAAACATCCAAACATTCCAAGCGGATTGTTTGGAAAAAATTACAGGTGTTGCAAATCCCGATCTATTGCAATTTAGGAAATGAAGCTTGCTATTTGGTTGTCTACTTGTTGCAGGTTGTCGACTTGTTGATGGCGGGAAAGGGGTGCACTACTCTAGATAAGAACAAGTGATCAATATTCTGCATATATTTATTTCATATTCGTTGGGTTGCATTCAATGAGAACAGGTGGCAATGGAATGGTGATGGCCTTATGTTATGCATAGATATGGATGGATGTCATGGTACTATGTCAAGCTTTGTTAAGGGTCTTAAGTAACCTATAGCATGGGATATATTGGAAGTCGTGGGAAAAGTCATAAAACCCATGATATGTATGACCATCATATTATGATAGGGGTATGTCCACCAAAGATGGGGATGAATTGATGCCTAGGTCGATGGCCATAGATGGGGACAGATGTATTTAAAGAACACTAATATATCAATAGATACATATATATTAGTTTCCCATAGTTCAAGGATATATAATATTTAATGCACCCTTTAAGACTAACCAACGATATTTACGGTGGCAAGCATTATGCAAAAATACATAACCATGGTATGCCCATGTAGTTTGCTGAGATGTGATGCGCTGACATGACCAACCTACGCAGGGCAGGTGTGCATGCCATCAAACATCATGCATGGCATGAAGATGTCCTATGTAGATTTCATTGATGATTTGGCTATGGCGTCGTTGTCAAGGCACCGCATAATTCGGGCTTATTAGCTTCCAAATTCTGAATTGAATAATGACACTCATTCAAATTCGAATTTTGAATTTCTAAATCAGCCCTACCCTATTTATTTTGAATTTCTAAACCCGTCCTGCCCTATTTTTTTTATATTAAAAATTTGAAGCAAAAAGCGGATGGGCTCTTACATTTGGGCTAGCAGGTTTGGACATTGAGCAAATATTGAGTGCTGCCCGAGCTTGTTTATTGCTCTTGCCCTCTCTCTTCACTATCTAGGCTTGGGTGGACGTTCACCATTATGAATAAGAAATGCCTTTCTTCTAAACAAGGTACCTTAGGCCAATGGATTTATGAAGAGACGTGGCTGAGACGGAACAGGTTGACTGCCCGGAGCCTTTCAGGGAGTAGCAACGTGAGATAAACGTTTGGAGGCGTGGCCATGAAGGCTCTCTCAATTTTTGGGTAGAGAGAAAATTTGGTATTAAGCATTATGTTTCCAATACTGTAGATTTATGTTCTGTAAACTGCAGAGTTGTTCCTACAATGACCTCTCAGAGGAGGTCTCCACATGATCAACAGGGTTAAAATGATGTCGTATTCTCGTTTATGGCAGTGTTTTTTTTATGCGTAGTCGATTGGCCTCATTATCTTACATGTAACTTTGTGCAAACTACTTTTGTACTTTTTTCAAATTTTTTTATTATTACCATGTGAAGGATCAAATAACCATTATTATGAAGATATATGTCCCATCTTGCACCTTTGTTTTTATTTTTTGGATTATAATGATTCGTCTGCAATAGTTTGTATTTTGCTATCAAGATGGATTAACTCTTTGAACTATTTTTTTGTAATCATGAATAATTAATGTTATGGCTTATTTCTATGTAACCATTTATTTTATGATGGGATTTTTTAGATGCATATGTAATTACTGGCGCAATTAAAATGAAGTAGGTCTGGCGGAAGAATCAGGATTGCATTTAAAATTACAACTTCTTTTCTTCCAATTCAATTCATTAAGTATCCCTATGAGAAACATTTAAATTTTTGTTCATCTAAAAGGAAGACACTCTGAACCATCCAAGTTGTATACATTTTTTATTGGTAGGATTGTGAAAATTTTCTTTGAATTTATGTGCAAACTTTCTCAGATTTTTAGTGTAATGAGGTCATGATCTCTGTGCATAGGGCTAGACCATAATATTGATATTAGATTTGTTTATGTATCTCATAAAAATATTTTATGGGATATGGAGAGAATATAAGGTTCTAGTCAAATTTGCAGGTTATGAATTTGACACCATTCCAGAACAAAATTTCAAATGATACGCCATTTCATTATCCTCTATTGTCTTACTTGAATATAGAATCATATATCATTACATTGTCAGCCTTGCCTTTCTTTTCTGTTAGTGGGATTATTGTATTTAACAGGCAACACATTCAAAAAGAAATGAAATGAAATTCAATAACCTGGAAAGTGATGATTTTGATGCCGATGTATAGTTTTTTAAATTTGCTTAAACATTACAATTAAAATTTAGAGATACTAAATGAATTAGGTTAATCAGATTGTGAGATTGACTTGTAATTTCACAAAAAATTTAATGGAAATGTATATTTATTTGAATGTATATTTTTTTAATTGGGTGATAATGTTGGGTAAGATTGTAAATTTTTTAAATGTGTTAGTTATGTTGTTTGAAAATGTTTTTAAATGTATAAATAAATTTGGATTTTGGAAAACAAATTGTACATTCATATTTTACAAATTGTCCAATTCAAATTTACAATTGCAATAAATCTTTATTAAAATTTGGATAAATATACAAATAAAAAAAAAAAAAATGTCCATAGTTCAACTACATTTATTTCATAAAATATAAATAAAAAAATACTAAATAATATATAAAACATAAAAAGGTCAATATTGGAAGGAATGCTTCCATGACTTCCAAGTTGTCGTAGGTTATCATCATGAGTCCCTAGGCATCAATGTAGAAGTAGTTATTTCCCTATGTGTGTGAGTTGTCTATGAGCCATAGATCCACCTTCTTAGGAACTTATCATCTAGAAGTTGGTGATCAACAACTATATACATAATATGTTATTTGCTGAATAATATAGTGTATGATTTTTGTTGTGTGAAAATCTTTGTGCTCTCTCAATTTTTCTAACATGGTATCAGAGCGTATTCTAGCTTGACTCCTTCAAGGGAAGGCTAGGAAGATGTGAGAGTCATAACAGTTGATTTTTTGTAAATAATAGAATAAGGTAGAAGCGTTGATTGCCTTTATCTTTATTTTTAGTAGAATAAATTATTCTTTTGAGAGGGATTGTCACATCTATCTGTCTTTGTAAAATACTTCTTGTAAGATCTATGTGTCTTTGTGAAGACTTTCTTTATGCTTGCTCAACCTGCAATTTGAGTTCAAGGAGCACTATTGTGGAAGAAAATGTGGGAATTTCTCCATAGCCACAATTTTAACACCAAGAGGATTCAGGCCTTATTGCTAAAGCTCAAAGTGGTTGTGTGAACGATTGTGACCCACAAATATTGTCATGATTCTTCAACCTCGAGCTTGATGATAAGCATTTGCTGGTGTGTGGGAAATCATAAGAAGGATCTAGTGGTTTGGTGTGTGTTTATTGTGTGAAAGTCACATGGGTGTCCAACAAAGCTTATGGACTTGCATTCAATTTTATGAGGATTTCCAGCGTCAACCAACATCCAACATCCAAGAGGTGAAATGGTTCCGCCGACCAGAGTACTGTCATGATATGGGAAAATAAATGCCTACGTCTGTGTGAGGAGTCTGCACATGTCCCTACAAATTATCCCTACATGAAATCCCTCTAGACGATCTATCATGTCATGTCTCTACAAATGATCTATCTTGTCGAGCAGTCATGTCAAGTGATCGCTGTTAGGTCCCTATAATACTAGTGTATTCCCTCATTGTTATTTGTGTAGCCCACTTATTGTTAATTTTGTGCCCCATAGAAGCCCACTATTGTTATTGTTGTACCCTTGCATTATTATTGTTATGTCGGCTCTGATTATATTGTGACCCCTTAGACTCCTATATATAGAAAGGAGGTTTTGTCATTTGAATTATCCAGGAATTTTTTATTTTTTATTTGTTGATCTATATTTTCTTCTATTTTGTGAGTTGGTTGCATAACATTTGGTATCAGAGCTTTGGTTTCTAGGTTTCACTACTTCAAACATGTCATCGCTGAATTTTCGCTATAATGTTTTTTCTATGAAGATGAAAAAGATGGCAAAAAAAATCATTTGAGACGACATCTAGAAGAACTTTGTATCCTAATTTCATACCGTTTCTCGCAAAATCTTTAGAGATATGAATCGAGGAAGTTAGGCATTTTGCAGGCTCCCGAATTCCATCCCAAATAGGTGACCTTGGGAAACTCGTCATAACTTTCTCTTTGAGCATCGGATTCAAATTTCGTAAAATATATAGAAAGAGGAAAGAATTTAGGTTGTTGGGTATCGTTTTTAGGGCTGAAGGTGGAAACAATGACACGTGGCACTTCGTACATGTTCGCTCTACAAAACTAGTGTATAATTAGGTCATTTTGGGAGATTGGGCATAACTCTTTCTTGAAAAATCCAATCTTGATCAGACTTGTTGGGTTGGAAGGAGGACTCAGTACTCTATGAAAAGACGAAATTTTAGACCTTGGAGATCTGAAATTTCCAAGATACATCATAGATTTCCTACATTGAAAAATAAAAAAATAAAAGGTATATAGTCATTTTTAAAATTTGCATAAGTTTTGTTTGAAAAATTAGTTTGAAGTGATTCAAAGGGAATAGTGAAGGATAGTTATCATTAATTGATACGCTGGAGAAATAAAATGGAAAGACATAATAAGAAACCCGAAAGCTCTTCTATGACTCATGAAGAAGAGGAAGAAATGCAACATGATATATCAAAAATTACGAGACTAGGTGCAACAAATTTCACTCTCACAAAAAGTAACAGAAGCTAAGATGGATGGTTTGAAGAATGGCATGGAAGCTAAGATTGATGGCTTGAATAATGGAATCAATGAATAAAAATTCAAAATTGAATATTTGAAGAAAGACATGGGAGGTTTGAAGGGAGGTTTGGCAAAGTTGCTACACGAAATGCTTCCTAATAGCGAAAAGGTACTAGAGGAAACTCATGATCAGAAAAAAAGAAATGTTAATCATGATTTCATAGACTCTAATATTGGATTGAAGACCCACCATATTCCAAATATTGATATGAGTAAGTTTGATGGCAAGGATCTCGTAACATGGATACTATAGATGGAGCAATATTTTGATCTCCATAATGTGCAAAACAAAAAAAAGGTACGCATTGCAATTTTATATTCAGAACCCAATCAATTTGTATGGTACCAGTGGCTTTTCTTTCATAAACAAATTGTCACTTGGTCAATATTTATGGAGGAAATGATAGTACGTTATGAGGATACAAAGAGAAACATATTCTTTAACCAATTGATAAATTTCAAACAAAAGGGTTAAATAGTGGAGCACATTGATGACTTCCAAAAGTTGAATATAAGGGTAAATGATATTCCAAAGGAGCATAGGACTAATGTACTCATAGGGACTCTAAAAGATAACATCCAACATGAGGTACGCCTTTGTTAATGTGATTCATTGGAGAAGGCATTCAGGTTGGCAAGAAAAATTGAAAGCAAAATTATGGAAACAAGGAAGTCTACCACTCACAACTATAAAGATGGAAGTGTGGTTGCTCCTAGCCTTCTACAACCTACAAGGTTGACACCACAACAATTGGAAGAAAAAGAAGAAAATGGTTTTGTTATAGTTGTGATAACAAGTACACTAAAGGTCATAAGTGTGTTGATAAGAAATTATTTTACATCGTTTGTGAAGAGGGGAAGAAAAGGAACAAGAAATGTCAAAAGAAGAAGATATACACCAGGAATCAACCCCAAAGAAAGAAGAAATGAATCTGACCATATCTTGCAATGCATTGGCAGGAATTACCACTCTTCAAACTCTCAAGATAGAAGGACATATCAAGAAGAAAAAGGTAATAGTGTTTATTGATACGGGTAGTACCCATAATTTTATTGATTGTAAGATAGCGAAGGAATTAAATTTCTTCCTATATCTACCACCAGGGTGTCAAGTGATGATTTGATTCGGATTTAAACAGGAACACAACAAATTACAGAGATAACCATAAACACAGATATGCAGTGGAAATAATACTTCATTTCACTAATGTAAAATACTGAAATATGCTTACAAACAGTAGTGGAAATAAACTAGCTAGGGCAATGGTAGCTTATCTCTGAGAAGAGATGTGGCAGCTACATGCCTCTGAACTATGTTATAATGAGGCTCGAAGGCCTATTTATTATTGAGAAACAATGGAAAATCCTTTACATCCGAAAACCTAACCCTAGAAGATGAAACACTAAATTGTGGGCCCCGTTTGGGTAAATTGGTACATCAATTTCCCGAGGTCGTAACTTTGGCATACGATCTCCGTTTGGCGCATACAATAGCTCGTTAGAAAGATCTATCCGAGCACTAAAACTTTGGGAAGGGAAACATCAGTCCATGGACCCATGTTGCCCCCAGATTTCAAAAAAAATGTCATTTAGGGCCTCAAAATTGCTCTGGAAGTTCAGGACCCGAAAAACTACTAAAAATAGTAAACTGTGCTACAATTTAGGAAATTGAAAAAAACTGAAAGAGACAGTTGTGGGGGTCCAAATGGGATAGGTGGGTGGGCACCGACATCCATATGGATCATTCCTCCCCCCTTAGGAAGCAATGGTCCCCAATGCGTTGAGTTCCTCCATCTGCTGAACTTGTTCTGCAATCTCTAATGTGTCTAGTAATGGTGGGAAGCATGGTCGACGACGGTCCACATTGAACACTTGGTGCAGGTGAAGGAATGGAGGAATGCTATGATTCAAAGCATTGTTTCTCGTCACCTTGGTACTGATGTAAGGACCATGTCGAAGTGGTCTAAGTTTCTGACGGGCTCCTGTAAGGCATTCTTTCTGCAGATGCAACCAGACTTTGTTGCCCTCCTGAAGCTTGTGTGGTACCCCTATGGGTGAGGAAAAGTTGTTTCTGTGTTCTGTCATGACCATATCCCTTTGCTGTTGTTACTGCATGGAGGAACCCTTTGCGGGGGTCATGGATGTAGCAACGATCTTCTCCTTACTTTGGGAGCGAACCAGGCAGAAAATGAATTTCCTAGTCTAGGAGATGAGCTTGCTGCCCTTCTTAGTAGTGATCAAAGAGGTGGCAGCAGGTGGGGCTACCTCTGGTATCCTGTATAATGAATTACCCAAAGATATAATGATATTGCGAGGCCTTGACTCATACACAACATGTCGCCTCCACAAGTATGGTTGGCTTAATAGTACATCACAAACATTTAGAGGTGTAACATCACACAATACCTCATCTGTGAAGGGCTTGATGCTGTAGGGAAGGTGGCACTGCTAGCAAACTTTGAGATCTCGTCCTTCATGAAGCCATCAGATACTGTACAATTGTAGGTGTGGTGTAGTCGGTAGGCCCAACTACATCACGACCTTTGCTGAAATGACGTTCTTTTGGCTACCACTATCGACAATGAATTGCAGCGACAAACCTTTCACCCACATCTGCGAGTGGAAAAGACGCTCCCCCTGCTCCGGGTCTTCGGGCTCATTCTTCTAGATCTTGGCGGTGGCAACAGTGATGCTGGGCTCCACATCAATGATCTGCTTCCCTTTGCCATTTTCCTTGTCAGGTTTTAACTCAAGGTCGGAACATGCACCTAATTCTGAAGCCTTCAACCCAGCCACCAGCGATTGCTTGGTCTGACACTCACTTGTGTTATGAGTGGGACTCTTGTGGAACTCACACCACTTTCCTGCGTCCTTCTTCGACTTCGTGGTGTTGTTATTTTCTTGCGGCTTCGACGGGTTGTCTTGGGTCACCCCACCTTGGCTTTGTCCTTTGGTCTTTGGATTTGCAGATCTAGTCTCGCTTCTTCTGTTTGAATTTTTGCTCGATTTTGACAGCGTATCGGTATGTTGTGCCAAGTGAAGAGATGTTCAGGAACTCCATCTCTTCCTGGATGTATCTATGTAGGCAGCCATGGTATTTGAGTACTAGATGAAGCTTAGAGTCCTTGATACCCAACTGTGTGTGAAGGGTATGAAAAATTTTTGTGAACTCCAGCACATCATGGTCCCGTCCCTGCCGCAGTGTGGTCCATTTGATGTATTTGTCCTCATAGCTTTTTACAGGGTAGTACTGCTCCATGATGGCATGCCGGAATGAATCCCAAGTGGGTGCGTCTAAAAATAGTGAGCATGTGCTTTCATTCTTCTTCTCGTAGTAGGTTTCCTACTAGTCCTTGACATGGGGGGCTTCTTTGAGAAGAGCAAAAACAATCTTTTCCTCACTCGAAAATTCATGAACAGAAAAATACCCATCTAGCAGATTTAACCATTTATCTATGGCATCTACGTCTATTTGACCCTTGAAAATCGGGATTTCAAAATTAACTTGTACTTTAAAGGGTGTGGTGTTTCCAAAGTAGTTGTTGGAAGCTGATGTGTTGCATCTGGGTAGCTGCTGAAGGATCTGCGAAAATTTTTCCATAATCATGTTCATTTACCGCTTGAGGGCTTCTTCGAGCAATATTTTGATAGGATCTCCTGCCCCCTCATCTTTCTTTTTATCTTCCATGGGAGGCTGTCGGGATTTGTGAGGTTGATCTTGCAAAGGTTCGACCACTTCAAGCCCTAACTCCTTATATCTCGACCTCGTTGGGGACATGCAAAGAAAAACAAAGAAATAACAGACTGCTTTGATACCACTAAAGAAGATTTAAATAGGAATGCAACAAATTACAAAGATAACCATAAACATAGATATGCAGTGGAAATAATACTTCATTTCATTAATGTAAAATACTGAAATATGCTTACAAATAGTAATGGAAATAAACCAGCTAGGGCGATGGTAGCTTATCTCTGAGAAGAGATGTGGCGGCTACATGCCTCTGAACTGTGTTATAATGAGGCTCGAAGGCCTATTTATTATTGAGAAACAACGAAAATCCCTTCACATCCCAAAACCTAAACCTACAAGATGAAATGCCAAATTGTGGGCCCCATTTGGGTAAATTGATACATCAATTTCCCGGGGTTGTAACTTTGGCATATGATCTCTGTTTGACACGTACAATAGCTCGTTAGAAAGATCTATCCGAGCACTAAAACTTTGGGAAGGGAAACATCGGTCCATGGACCCATGTTGCCCCCAGATTTCCCAAAAAGGGTCATTTAGGGCCTCAAAGCGGCTCCAGAAATTCAGGACCCAAAAAACTACTAAAAATAGTAAACTGTGCTACAATTTAGGAAATTGAAAAAAACTGAAAGAGACAGTTGTGGGGGTCCAAATGGGATAGGTGTGTGGCCACCAACATCCACCTGGATCATGGTTGCAAATGGAGGAACCATAAATTGCTCAGGAAAGTGCCATAATATCAATCTATCCATGGGAGAATATGTATTGAACACTCCAATTCTTTCCATTCCAATTGGTGGTGTTGATGTTGTACTAGGAGTCCAATGATTACAACCATTGGGTACGATAGCTTTTAGTTTTAAAGAACGTTTCTTGAAATATTTTTAGTAAGGAAAGGAATTTGAATTAAGGGGTATCACAGGAATTGACCAGTGCTTTGCGTCAATTCTGCAAAGCACGTTGACGATGGTCTGAAGTGATTATGTCTTAAGTGAATTAAGTGGGAAGCTCAAAAGTGTGGTGAAGAAAAGAGTAGAAACCATGAGATTTCAGAGTGGATATGAGTGCTAGTGATGCCCATATCAGAAATTTTTTACAGAGATTCATTCATTGTTGTAATGTTTACTTTCTAGTTTTGTCATGTAAGTATTAATGGAGGGTATTGGAAGTAATGCTTCCATGACTTCCAAGTTGTCATAGGTTATCATCATGAGTCCCTAGGCATCAATCTAGAAGTAGTTATTTCCCTATGTGTGTGAGTTTTCTATGAGCCATAGATTCACCTTCTTGTGATCTTATCATCTAGAAGTTGGTGATCAACAACTATATATGTAATATCAATGTAAACTTTGAAACGGTAACTGATACTATTACCCGTTTCGAAGAGATAGCAAAAAAGTGACCTGATTTTGAAAAGGGGTGATGTAGAACGAACATGTTTTTTTAGAGCATAGTTTTTGGCACTTTAATTTTTTTACGTACATTACATTTTAGAATCGTTTTAGAATGGTAGTGATTTTCATGCTGATTTAAAAAAGTGAGTATTCTGCATCACCCCCTTTTTTTAAAAGACCTATTTTTTGGCTTTAAATTTTCTAATGTATAAAATGTAAATAATTATTTTGTAAATTTGATCATTTTTGAAGTGGTCGTTTTCTTCACATTTTCTTGTTTTTTATTTTAATTTTAACTTTTTTTTTAGTGAGGTTTTTATTGTTTTGCATTTTTAAATTAGGAGGTCGATATTTAGAATTTTCGATATTCTACATATTTATACATTCTTAATTAATTTTTCAATCCACATGAAATAATTGTTTCTAAAAAACAATATTTTTTAACAATGGACATAAAAATAACCATTTTTAACATAAATATAACTAAAAAACTACACGTTTTGATAATTTTTTGCTAGAATTGACATGTCAAAATCACAATTTTTATACGATAATTTTAACTAAAAATGGTTAAATAATAGTTTTTTTTTTATGAATTTCATGTCAAAAAATAATAATCATCACTCTTTTTTTTCAAAAAACAATGATTAGCTTAAAATCAATGCAAAAATCACATATTACAAATATTGAACGTATAACAACCCTAATTGAGTGTTTATTCTTCTCATAAAATGTCAAAGTCAAAACATTGCAAAACTTGATTTACAATCATTAAATTTAATCAACAATGTCACGTAATCCAAACTCTTCGTCCTCTAGAGTTTCATCATTGTCTTCTCCCACAATATTTTCTGTTTCCTTTTGCTCATTTTCCTCTTCTAATGGGTCTTTGATGTCTGCGAATCTCCCAATGTATGTCTTTCCAAACATTCCATGTAATGGTGGTTGGGGTTTGCCTTTTTTGCCACATGTGATTCACTAAAGTCCCCTTTCTTCAACCCAATTTCTTGCATTGCATCTGGAAGAAATTGAAGAGCATTAATTCTTTGCTGAATGAAATTGCACTGTACTAGATCTTTTTCAATTGCAATGCAATTTCTTCCTTTTTGAAGGCAACATGCTAGTGTTGTACCGAATTATCAAGCACAAAAGAAATAATGAACTAAATTAGTACAATGACATATTAATTAAAAAATAACATATTGAAATTCAATTCCATATAATAAAACTTACCTAATCCAGAAAATAAATCCAGAACCCAATCTCTTTCATCTGAACAAATGTCTATAAGATAGTTAATTAATAATTGTGGTTTTTGATAAATGTTAACTATCTCTCCTTTTGCTTCTTTGTCTTCATATGTTAGTTTTCTCACAACACCATCATAAGTTAGTATTTGGCTATGACTCTTTCCGTCTACCTAATTAAAAATCATAAACATATGGCTATCATCTTTTTCCCAACTATCAATATGAATGAACTCACAATCATTTATAAATTGTTGATCTTCATTGTTAAGAAGATTTGACTTTTTCCTGTAACATGAAATAGTAAAAGTTCAATTAACTTGTACATAAATAAATTTTTCAACATTAATCACATATACATTTTAAACGTCTTACCATGTAAGCTGCATCCTTGAATTTTTTTTCCCCTTGAAGCTTGACAATATCATTGCCAATTGTGTGTCTGAATGAAATGTGACAAATCTCCATAATGGTGATGACGTGAATTCTACAAATCCCGCAACCATTTTACTAAGAGCTTGATAAGTATAAGGGTCACTATCATAGTCAATGTTTGGAATATTGAAACCATGGGGAATATCTGCAATGACTAGGGCATAATCCCTTTTAGGTATGAGTTTAGCAATTTCTTCACAGTCGCCTTGTATTACTTGATATTGAATAGTGTCTAGCCCATTCCAAATGAAATGATTAAGAGTTGGATCAAGTTGAACATTATTAATACGTTGCTTCCTCAGTCTTTCGATCTTTATTTTTTCAATAAAGGTTTTGAAACTATCTGGCGCTCCATTATCATCCTTCCTCATCTTTTATAAAATAAACAAATATATCTGTAAGTTATAAATTAAAAATAGTACACAGGTGAATAAAAATGAATGTATAAATCCGATACCTTTTTAAATGCAATATAAAAAGCTTTTAATGTTGATGTAGAGCTTGAATCTGGGTAGTTGCATACAACATCATCCCCACTATCTTCATTCAACAATCTAACCATTTGTTCTTGAATTTTCATATAAATTTTGTGACTGCATAGATAAAGTATCAAAAAGTTAATATAATGATATGTATAACAAATACTACCAAGAACAACATGTTTTATTTAAAATATACTTATAATCTAGAAATAAATAAAAATAATTCAAAAAACTTACTTTTGAAATTCTTCAGACATTTCCTCCAATGATAACTCCCCTGACCTCACACGAGATAATATTGTTTTGACAATTTTATCATCTTTCACTCCTTGCATCGCCCTCCAAGGTGTGATAGTCATATCGTCTGGAAGCTGCTTCATTTCAGGAGCTAATTTACTGTTGCCACATATCAATGGCTTGGACTTTTTGACCTTCTGGTTTTTAATGGCAATGTCTTCCCACATGGTAAAAATCTCATCAATCAACTTCCAAACATCTCCAGTTCTAAATGCCAATTGGAAAATGTTATCAATACCTCTGAATAAATCACTATTTTTGTTGCCTTTTCCACCTTTTGAATTGTTTTTCTCTTCAATTTGATATCCTATTTCCATACAACATTCCTTTCAGAAATCTGCAGTAACATTTATCCTATCCCCACCACATTTTTCTTCAAATTCACTATGAATAAATCTAACCCTTTGGATGAAAGTCATAGACATCCTATATTCATTATCTGAATTATGATCCCATGCCACTAACTTTGCTTCTGTATCTGATAAAGCAGCGTAAATGATACATTTCATTGTTTCAAAATGTGGGTTATTAGGATATTCATTCATCAATTATCTTTGAGCTTCTACAGAATGGTTCCCCCCAAGCACATAATAATTGTATTCAAAACATTTTGACTTATCAAATGCTTCTTTGTTGGGAACTTGAAGTGGATCAACAAGAAGCACATAACTAACCACATGAGCATATGGATTGTACCTCATCAATGTCTTCAAGTTGTGAACATGCAGATGATGTGGCTTTCTAACTTGATATTGACATTGTACTTCACTTGCTTTATAGGTTTGCCTGACATTAAGCTGAAATGTGCGACCACCATCAATTAAGCTTTTCTTTGTCAAATTCTCTCGAATGGCATTTTGTTTTGTTTTGATAATGCCATCCTATAAATCAGCTCCTGGTGTAATGATTTCTCTGCTTTCTTTTGAAGTTTCACTAGGTTCTTGATTGTTGGTAATGACTGCTTCAAAATTTTCAACTTTACTTTTCTTGGTCATAACATTCCCAACAGATTTATTCTTGGGCATTGTTACTTTTGGTTTTTTATGGCTCTTCTTAGTTCCAATGTCATCTTCAGTAATGGCAACATATGCTTCACTATCAATTTCAACTTCATTGTTCTCAAAAGTAACTTGTTTACCCTTGCTAGATTTATCCACCAGAGGCCTTTTTTTCTGATTCTTTGGATGTAGTTTTGTAGCATCATCAATTACTACATTTTTCTTATTTTCCATATCTTTTTCTGACACTGAGTAAAAACTATTGACAACTTTCATGATATCATGTTCTATGAAATGAATGCCTCCCAACCTAATTGAACAACTTTCAACAAAATTCTGCCAAACAAAATATCATATGTTAATAAAAAACAAAACTAAAAAATATAGTGAGACACTTTCAAGAACGCAAAATACAAATATAAATAATAATACTTATGATGTTTTGTGTCATCTCATTTACGATTTGTTTACACAACTTTGTAGATACCTCTCTCTTGTCATAAAATGAATATGATAGTCGGTATTTAATCTTTTCATGTGACTTGGGAGCTTTTGTAAGTATGTAAACAACTTCAGTGTCTGATACCGAACACATATCTACGACTCTTCCAATCACCTCAAAAAATCCATTATCATTTGGTATATCATTATATAGATATATATTCACATTTGTGCTTTCTTTTTCTTTCACATACAAGAGTCTTGATGGAAATTTCACCTCTCTTGAATTCTTCCAGTCTGAAATCATCTTCTTAACACTTGAAAGATTTGTACTCATGAGCTCAGGTGGAGTTCGTTCACCAATGTTTCTTGAAGATGCACCTTTAAGTCTTTGGTCAAGAAAGATTCACTGAAATTTTCTTTGATGCCATTTTCCTGAAAAATAGAAACACATAAAACAGTAAATAATAAAAACATATTAACTTAAATTGACAATGAAAATATATCATAAATTTTTTATTTGTATGATCAACAATTGCCCGCCTGCCCGCCCACCCACCCAACCCCCTTTCCCCGCTCGCCCTGGCGCCCTCACCTGCCCTCCTGCCCTAACCCTCCCAGTCCCCCCGCTACCCGGGCGCCCTCACCCGCCTCACCACCCAGGCGCCCTCACACATCCGCCCGTTGTAACCCTCTAGACAACTTCTCCCTAACCCTCCTAACCCCCCCAGCTCGGGCGCTCTCATCCACACCCTCGCCCGAGCGCCCTCACCCGCCTACCCCAACCCTCCCATCCCCCCTGTAAGGACCTCCGATTGCGGGCGCGTTCGGGTGCCGGGCAAAGTCACAGTGCACAGGTGCAGTGCACGGGCGGGCACGGTGCACGGCGGGCGGGTCTGCACGACGGGCGGGCAAGGCTGCACGGTGGGCGGGCGAGGCTGCACGACGGGCGGGCGAAGCTGCACGGCGGGCGGGCGCGGGTGCACGGCGGGCGGGTCTGCACGACGGGCGGGCAAGGCTGCACGGTGGGCGGGCGAGGCTGCACGACGGGCGGGCGAAGCGGCATGGCGGGCGGGCGCGGGTGCACAGCGGGCGGGTCTGCACGACGGGCGGGCAAGGCTGCACGGTGGGCGGGCGAGGCTGCACGACGGGCGGGCGAAGCTGCACGGCGGGCGGGTCTGCACGACGGGAGGGCGAGGCTGCACAGCAGGCGGGCGAGGCTGCACGGCGGGTGGTTCTGCACGACGGGTGGGTGAGCACACACGGGCGGGTGAGCGCACACGGGAAAGCGACATTTTGGTGAAGAGAGATGCGACGAAACCAACAACACATAAAACGACTAAGTGTTAGGCATGGAGCACATATGCGACAAGTTAAAGCTATGTAATATGGAGCTTATATATATATGTGGAATAATAAAACAATATAATATAATGGAGCCGACATATAAAAGGAGTATGTGGAGCATACGACATAATATTATGGGGGTCGGCCATGGGTTAACACCCCATGTAACATCACATACATATGCGTATATATACATGAGCATGAGAGCTCATTTTATCATCACATCTTCGCTTATCTTCATTCGTACAAGGGGTAAAACAACATAAGGGTAAAGAAGACTATGCATATCTCATGCGTAATACTTCTAAGGTGTATTTTTGAGTTAAGTACGGTTTGAAGTGTGAAGGTGGAAGTTGTGTGCGGTTTTATGCAGGATTTGGTGAGGAGGTCGAGTGGCTCGGGTGAGCACTCCTTCTTATGCAAAGGTGCATAAAATGTTGTAAAATGCTGTTCTATGCCTGTTGTAAGATTATTCTAAGTGTTGGCTTGAAGTTTGTCAAGCACACTTGTATTGTAAAATTGAAAAAGCTGTTATAATATATTGTTGGGCAAACTTTACCAGGAGTTGCCCCTCCCTTTATACTTGTGTATTGTTCTCGGTTTTTTGTACATGGTTAATGATTGAGAATGTTCTTTGTTGAAGTATAAAGGATAACACTTTATTCGGTTATAAGAACACAAGTTAAGTGTGTTCATGTTGGAATAGGCGTAGCCCATAAACGTTAGTATTGTTAAAAAGAAAGCGTTCGGTGGTGCCGCACCTCGCTACAAGCGGTTGGAAGATCACCGCAGGTGTAGGGGCGTGACAGTTGGTATCAGAGCTCGGTCGGAGCTGGTGAGCAAAGGTTGCTCATGACATGGCAGATATGGAACTCAAGGAACTTGATGATCTTCAAGATCTCTTTGATGAAAGAGCTCGGTTGAAAGCCGAAATCAAGCAAGTTGAGGAAGAGATAAAGAAGAAGCTTCTTGGTAAGAAGGTTGTTGTAATTGAGCAGGAGGAGCTCGACTACATTGACAAGTTGGGAACTCACTACCGAGACCAAGAGAGCATTCGGGAGCTAAGTTCCATGAACTTGGTCAATGAACACTTGGTTGGTGCACTTGAGTAGAACAAGGTGGAAGGAGAGGTTGAAGCGGGTCAAGCTAGACCGGAACCAAGTCCCCTAGAAGAGCCAAGCAAGGAGGTGAAGTACCTTAAGAGGAATGTCAAGAAGGAACATGAGCCTATTGACACTTGTGAGGCCGAATTCTTGAAGAAGGTTGCTGAGGTGAGACACAAGACAAAGCCAACAAAAGGAGGTGATTCCTTGAAGCCAAGTTTTGTGCAGGTAACCGTGAAAGGGAGGAAGTTTGCAGCTTTGGTTGATACGGGAGCTACTCATAGCTTCTTGAGTAGGAAAGCAGCAAAGTCCTTTGGGAAGAAGACAAAGATGGAAAAGGAATGGAGTGCTTTCAAAACTGTCAACTCTACCATTAAAACAGTTGATGGTGTATTGAAGGACACACAGGTGAAAGTAGGACCGTGATTCGGGAAGTTGGACTTGAGAGTTGTAGACATGGATGATCATTCTATGGTGTTGGGGCTAGACTTCATGGAGCTAGCACAAGCCATGCCAATGGAGGACCGGGACATTCTCTTGATCACAGCTGAAGGAAAAACCACGATGGTGCCTATGAATAGGAGGAGTTTCTTGGGTTATAGACCAAGGATGAATTCTATGATCTTGTATCCCAAAGATCCTAATGTGAAGCATGAGGATGTGGAGCAAAGAGGACTTGGGAGTATTGTGCAAACAAAGGAAAATAAGTTGGAGGAATTCATAGAAAAGGCTGGGAAGAAGAATGGAGGAAGTGAGAAGAAGGTCTCACGAACTTGGAGACACTTGATGGGGGCATCTTCTACTAAGGATCTTCACAATGGAGTTGCAAATGAAGAAAGCCCGAGTGCTACTTCAAAGACAATGGTTGATGAAGGTTATGAGGGTAGAGATCTTGCCGGGATAGTGGACTTTTGCAGGTATGCCATGGGCATTTATGATTTTCATCTGACAAAGGACAAGCTAGGTGAGCTTGGATTTACATGTGAGGAGATTGAGGCTGTGCACAGATACTTGAGGACACAACATCAATCCGATACATGGGTGGATGAGAGTCAGGGAGGGAACTTCCTAGCTTTCCTCTCTCGATGAACAACCTTGGAAGAAGGTTGGTGTGGAGGCCTTGGTAGGGAGGAACAACACCAACTCTATAAGGGGCCTTGAGAGAAGGCTTCCTTGTGATGATGATGAGATGGTTGAGTGACCAATTTCACTAAACCGAAGTTTGAAGACATGGAGCATGGTAGAGACCTATGCAAGGACATTGTGTGGAAGCACTTGTGGAGATGTCAGGGACATCCTAACAAGGTGCTAGGGCAGGAATGTTATGCAGGAGGACTTGCTAGTGTGACATGGGAACTTGAGGATGGCACATTGTAGATGATGAAGAGGACTTCATGGACCTGGATGGGGCACATCAAGAGTTGATAAGATTGGAGACTTATGGATGGCACATTATGAAGAGGGCTTCATGGACCTGAATGGGGCACATCAAGAGTTGAATGAATACTTGAGGGTGGCACATTGCAGATGATAGAGAGAGCTTCATGGACCTTAATGGGGCACATCAAGAGTCGGGTTGATATGGACAACATGTTGCAGATGAGATGGATGGAGTTTCCATGGACCTGAGCATGGATTATGGATGGTGAGCTTGGTGGCAGTGGTCACTAGGCCGAGACATAGTGGAGAAAGAGTCTCTACATATGTTGCAAGGATGTTTTCCTTGTGTAGGAAGGTCGACATCCTGAATGATGATGATCTTGGTGGAGAGCTACCAAGATGGTATGTTGTCGAGGACGATAACGATTTCAGGTGGAGGAGAATGTAAGGACCTCCGGTTGCGGGTGCGTTCGGGTGCCGGGCGAAGTTACCGTGCACGAGTGCACGGGCAGGCGCGGGCGCACGGGTGGGCGCGGGCGCACGGCGGCGGGTCTGAACGACGGGCGGGCAAGGCTGCATGGCGGGCGGGCAAGGCTGCACGGCGGGCAGGTCTGCACGACGGGCAGGCGAGGCTGCACGACAGGTGGGTGAGGCTGCACGGCGGGCGGGTCTGCACGATGGGCGGGTGAGCGCACACGGGAAAGCGACGTTTCGGTGAACAGAGATGCGACGAAACCAGCAACACATAAAACGACTAAGTGTTAGGCGTGGAGCACATATGCGACAAGTTAAAACTATGTAATATGGAGCTTATATATATATGTGGAATAATAAAACAATATAATATAATGGAGCCGACATATAAAAGGAGTATGTGGAGCATACGACATAATATTATGGGGGTCGGCCATGGGTTAACACCCCATGTAACATCACATACATATGCGTATATATACATGAGCATGAGAGCTCATTTTATCATCACATCTTCGCTTATCTTCATTCGTACAAGGGGTAAAACAACATAAGGGTAAAGAAGACTACGCATATCTCATGCGTAGTACTTCTAAGGTGTAGTTTTGACTTAAGTACGGTTTGAGGTGTGAAGGTGGAAGTTGTGTGCGGTTTTATGCAGGATTTGGTGAGGAGGTTGAGTGGCTCGGGTGAGCACTCCTTCTTATGCAAATGTGCATAAAATGTTGTAAAAGGTTGTTCTATGCCTGTTGTAAGATTATTCTAAGTGTTGGCTTGAAGTTTTTCAAGCACACTTGTATTGTAAAATTGAAAAAATTGTTATAATATATTGTTGGGCAGACTTTACCGGGAGTTGCCCCTCCCTTTATACTTGTGTATTGTTCTCGGTTTTATTGTACATGGTTAATGATTGAGAATGTTCTTTGTTAAAGTATAAAGGATAACACTTATTCGGTTATAAGAACACAAGTTAAGTATGTTCATGTTGGAATAGGCGTAGCCCATAAACGTTAGTATTGTTAAAAAGAAAGCGTTCGGTGGTGCCGCACCTCGCTACAAGCGGTTGGAAGATCACCGCAGGTGTAGGGGCGTGACACCCCCCCTTGGCCCAGGCACCCTCACCCGCCCGCCTGCCTGCTCGACCGGGCGCCCTCACCCGCTGAGGCAGGTGACGGCTGTGGGCGGGTGAGGGCACCTGAGGCCGCTGAGGGCGTCGGGTGGGTGAGGGCACCGGGCGGGCGGGCGGGTGAGGGCGCCCTCACCCGCCTGCACGCCCGGCACCCTCACCCGCTCGATGCCCTCTGTAAGGACTTCGCGATTCGGGCAGGCACGCGACGGGCGGGCGCCCCTTTGCACGACGAGCGGGCGCTCCGTGCACGACGAGCGGGCGGACACGACGACGGGCGGGCGCTCTTATGCGACGATCATCCGAACCTTGTGCGACGTTGGAGCTAAGTGCGACACTTAGTGCGGAAATGAAAGAGGGCGAAGGGAGGTTTATACCATGACGATGGGTGGCTTACACGATGGGAAATGCCGACCTATACTTGGTGATGTTTTGGGCGTTATAACACAGTTATGGGGTCGGCCTTAAGGCTGGACACCCCTCAACAATTGGGCAAGCTAGCGTATATATTGAATGGCGCATAGCTCATTTGTAAAAGGAAACTTCGCAGTTCTCTCTCTACGACTTGGATAGGGGTAAAAGGGAAGGCGCAGAAATAGTAGAGTGCGCATAGCTCATGCGCTCTACCATAGAAGTGCGCAGATTTTACCGGAGGTCGAGTATAAGTGCAGAGGTACGGTTTTGGAGTTGGATTTGTGCAGAACTAAAAGGAGGAGTTCTTGGTGTCTCGGGTGAGCACCCTCCTACCGTGTGAGGTTGGCACATGTATTGCAAGGCTGTTCTATGCCTTTGATTGTAAATTATTCTAAGTGTTGGCTTGAAGCTTTGTCAAGCACACTTGTAATGTATTATTGAAGAATCTGATATAATATATTGTTGGGCAGACTTTACCGGGAGTTGCCCCTCCCTTTATACTTGTTTTCAATTGTTGTTCTCGGTTAATTGCATATGGATAATGAATGAGTATGGGCTTCATTAAGTATAAAGGATAATGTTTTTACTTGGTTGCGAAACACAAACTAAGTATGTTAATGTGAAGTAGGCGTAGTCCATGTGCATGAGTATTGTTAAAAAGAAATTGTTCGGTGGTGCCGCACCTTGCCACCACGGTTGAAAGACCACCGTAGGCTTGGGGGCGTGACAGTTGGTATCAGAGCTCGGTTTAGAGCTAGTGAGCAGGGTTGCTCGTGACAGGTTCTTGCAGGTGAAAGAAACCGTTTCACACGAAGCGGAACAAGGGTTGAATTAGGTTGCAGGTAACTTGGTGAAATATGGAGAAGGCTGAAAAGGCAGTGATGGTAGATGAACCTATGGAAGGTGAGTCTAACCATAATGCGGTTAAGGCTCTCGGTATGAAGTGGTGGAACATATGAGTCGATTAAGTTCTAACTGGGTTGCAATGAAAGCTGAGAACATGAAGATTCAAGAGAGCTGTTCGGAACTAAGGAGGGAACTTGAAGAACTCAGAAGCCAATGCGAAAGTAAGACAGATGTTGAACTCAATGAGTTTGATGAAGAAATCCGACATAGTGGACCTGGTCTTCAAAATCTCTTTGATGAAAGGGCCCGGTAGAGGAAGGAAATGACCAAGGTGGAAGCCGAAATCAAGCAAGTTGAGGAAGAGATAAGGAAGAAACTTCATGGTAAGAAGGTTGTTGTGATTGAACAGGAAGAGCTCGACTACATTGACAGGTTGGGAACTCACTACCGAGAGCATCCAAGGGACATTCGGAAGTTTAGTTCCATGAATTTGGTCAATGGACACTTGGTTGGTACACTTGAGCAGAACACGGTGGAAGGAAAGCTTGAAGCAAGTCAAGCTAGACCAGGACCGAGTTCCCTAGAAGAGCCAAGCAAGGAAGTAAGGTATCTTAAGAGGAATGTCAAGAAGGAACATAAGCCTATTGACACTTCTGAGGCCGAATTCTTGAAGAAGGTTGCTGAGATAAGGCGCAAGACAAAACCGATAGAGGAAGATGGTTCCTTAAAGTTAAGTTTTGTGCAGGTGACCGTGAAGGGCAAGAGATTTGCAGCTTTGGTTGATACCGGGGCTACTCATAGCTTCGTGAGTAGGAAGGCATCAAAGTCTTTTGGGAAGAAAGCAAAGATGGAGAGGGAATGCAGTGCTTTCAAAGAAGTTAACTCTTCCATTATAGCTGTTGATGGTGTATTGAAAGACACTCAGGTGAAAGTAGGATCATGGTTCGGGAAGTTGGACTTGAGAGTTGTGGACGTGGATGATCATTCTATGGTGTTGGGAGTGGACTTTATGAAGCTTGCACAAGCCATACCAATGATGACCCGGGACATTCTCTTGATCACAGCTGAAGGGAAGAACACGATGGTACCAATGAATAGAAGAAGTTGCTTGGGGTATAAACCAAGGATGGCTTCTATGACATTGTATCCCAATGATCCAAATGTGAAGCATGAGGATGTGGAGCAAAGAGGACTTGGGAGTGTGGTTCAAACAACGAAGGAGAGGAAGCTTGTTGACTTCGTTGCAAGAGCTGGAAAGAAAAAGGGAGAAAGTGAGAAGAGAACCTCACGAACATGGAGACACTTGTTGGGAGCATCTTCTACTGATGATCTTCACAATGGAGTTGCAAATTAAGCAAGCCCAAGTGCTACTTCAGAAGCAGTGGTTGATAAAGGTTATGAGGGTAGAGATCCTGCTGGGATAGTGGACTTTTGCAGATATGCTATGGGCATATATGACTTTCAGTTGACAAAGAACAAGCTAGGTGAGCTTGGATGTACATGTGAAGAGATTGAAGCTGTGCATAGATACTTCAGGACACAACATCAATCTGACACATGGGTGGATGAGAGTCAGGGAGGAAACTTCCTAGCCCTCCTTTCTCTACAGATAACCTTGGAGGAAGGTTGATGTGGAGGCCTTGGTAGGGAGGAACCACATCAACTTTACAAGGGGCCTTGGAGGAGGCTTCTTCATGACAGATGAGAACCTGGGTGCAGATGATCAAAGGTTGGGATGGAGTCTACATGAGTTGGACATCATGGACAGCTAGAGTCATGGACATCAAGTTGGCTATACGGAACATGTTGCAGATGGGATGAGGACTACTTCATGGACCTGAGCATGGATTTACTTACATGGATGGATTCTTGATCGAGTTCAGGATGTGGCAGTATGTTTTGAGAACCGACTGATGGTGACATGAGGATGTGCATTCTCATAGTTTGAGCGTGACAGTTGGACTGATCACCCGACTAGTTCAAACATGGGGACTAGTAGTGTACAGAGATGTGTCGACATCGTGTTGGAATATCATGGAAGCAGTTCACATAAGGACACATGATGAAGGCAGGAGGTCAATAATCATGGACCAAGATGACATCTGATGGAGTGCATACCGTAAAGGTGTATACCTTGGTATGGTTGTCTTGGTGACAATCATTCACTAAGATGGAGCATGATGGAGATGAGATTCTACATATGTTGCAGGGATGTTTGCCTTATGTGGAGGAGTCAACATCATGGTTGATGATGATCTTGGTGGAGAGCTACCGAGATGGTATGTTGTCGAGGACGACAATGATTTCAGGTGGAGGAGGATGTAAGGACTTCGCGATTCGGGCAGGCACGCGACGGGCAGGCACCCCTTTGCACGACGAGCGGGCACTCCGTGCACGACGAGCGGGCGGACACGATGACAGGTGAGCGCTCTTATGCGGCGATCATCCGAACCTTGTGCGACGTTAATGTGCGACGTTGGAGTTAAGTTCGACACTTAGTGCAAAAATGAAAGAGGGTGAAGGGAGGTTTATACCATGACGATGGGTGGCTTGCACGATGGGCAAAGCCGACCTATACTTGGTGATGTTTTGGGCGTTATAACGCAGTTATGGGGTCGGCCTTAACGCTGGACACCCCTCAACAATTGGGCAAGCTAGCGTATATATTGAATGGCGCAGAGCTCATTTGTAAAAGGAAACTTCACAGTTCTCTCTCTACGACTTGCATAGGGGTAAAAGGGAAGGCGCAGAAATAGTAGAGTGCGCATAGCTCATGCGCTCTACCATAGAAGCGCGCAGATTTTACGGGAGGTTGAGTATAGGTGCAGAGGTACGGTTTTGGAGTTGGATTTGTGCAGAACTGAAAGGAGGAGTTCTTGGTGTCTCGGGTGAGCACCCTCCTACCATGTGAGGTTGGCACATGTATTGCAAGGCTGTTCTATGCCTTTGATTGTAAATTATTCTAAGTGTTGGCTTGAAGCTTTGTCAAGCACACTTGTAATTTATTATTGAAGAATCTGATATAATATATTGTTGGGCAGACTTTACCGGGAGTTGCCCCTCCCTTCATACTTGTTTTCAATTGTTGTTCTCGGTTAATTGCATATGGATAATGAATGAGTATGGGCTTCATTAAGTATAAAGGATAATGTTTTTACTTGGTTGCGAAACACAAACTAAGTATGTTAATGTGAAGTAGGCGTAGTCCATGTGCACGAGTATTGTTAAAAAGAAAGTGTTCGGTGGTGCCGCACCTCGCCAGCACGGTTGAAATACCACCGTAGGCTTGGGGGCGTGACACCCTCACCCGCTCGGCGCCCTCACCCGCCTCACCTGCCGGCCCGACGCCCTCACCCGCCCGGCGCCCTCACCCGCCTCACCCGCCCGAACGGGTGAGGCGGGTGAGGGTTCCCGGCGGGCGGGTGGACGGGTGAGGGTGTCCTCACCCGCCCGCCCGCCCGACGCCCTCACCCACACAGTGCCCTCACCCACCTCACCCGCATGGCTGGGTGAGGCGGGTGAGGGCCCCGGGCGGCCAGGCGAGTGAGGGCGCCCTCACCCGCCCACCCGCCCGGGGCCCTCACCCACCCGGCGCCCTCACCCGCCTCACCTGCCCGGGGCCGGGTGAGGCAGGTGAGGGCGCCGGGCGGGTGAGGGTGCCGGGACGGCGTGTGAGGCAGGTGAGGGCGCCGGGCCGGCGGGTGAGGCGGGTGAGGGCGCCGCGCGGGTGGCTCAGAAAAATTATTAATTTAAAAAAAAAAAAAAAAACTTTGAGGAAAAAAATTTAACTTACCTTTCAATTGTGATAATTCTTTGTTGAATATGTTGTTGATAGCGATGTAGCTGCTCCACAAATTCACGAGTCTTTCAACATTTTTCAGAAATCTTGGATGTGATGTGCGTAATAGTGATAATGAAATTTTAATAAGTAAGTGAAATTACGGAGATGTTTTACCGTATGGTTAATGCGTGATAATTTGTTTTAGAATATATTATAAAAATCTAAAAAATAAAAATTCAATTGTTTGGTAAATATTATATACTCTAACTATTAAAATAATTTATGTAGAAGTTGTAGTTTACAATTTTAATTTTAATGATTTATTTCATAAAAAAAATTAATTTACATTTTTCAATAAATTGTAGAACAAAAAAATGAAGGTAAATAAATCTAACAGACTTTTTGGAGCGAAATATTTTCGTGAAAATTTTTGGAGGGAAAATTTCATTCTTTAAGCTATATAATATCTTCAGGAGACTCTCCATTTGTATCATTCAACATCTTCTATTTGAAAGGGATGGATTGTTCTGATAGTGAAGTTTCGATTTATACACCATCAACGTCTTCGTCTCATAACAACTCTATTCATATTGATGAATATAGCGAGAATTCTTCCACTATGAATAGAAAGTCAATTTTTCCATTTAGTCATGATTCTAAGGACTATGAGAGCAACACTGATGAAAGAGGGGATGAAGAATTTCAAATAAATAAAGAGTCACAGATTCCACTTAGTCCTACTTCTAAGGACTATGAAAGCCGCAGTGATGAAGAGCGTGATGGTGAAGTTCAAAAGAACAAAGTGTCACGATGTCTACTTAGTCCTAATTCTGAGGACTATGAGAGCAACAGTTTTGAAGAGTATGATGGTGAAGTTCAAAAGAATGGAGTGTCGCGGTGTCCACTTAGTCCTAATTCTCAGGACTATGAGAGAAGCAGTTTTGAAGAGCGTGATGGCAAATTTCAAAAGAATGGAGTGTCACAGTGTCCACTTAGTCCTAATTCTAAGGACTATGAGAGCAATAGTGATGAAGAGCATGATAACGATTTTCAAAAGAATGGAGTGTCAAAGTGTCCACTTAGTCCTAATTCTAAGGACTATGAGAGCAGTAGTGATGAAAAGCATGATGTTGAATTTCAAAAGTATGGAGTGTCATGGTGTCTAGTTACTCCTAATTCTAAGGACTATGAGAGTAGCAGTGATGAAGAGTGGGATGATGAATTTCAAAAGATTGGAGTGTCACGGTGTCCACTTAGTCCTAATTTTGCGTACTATGAGAACAATAGTTATGAAGAGCGTGATGATGAATTTCAAAAGAATGGAGTGTCACTGTGTCCTCTTAGTCCTAATTCTAAGGACTATGAGAGCAATAGTGATGAAGGACAGGATGATGCACTTAGTCCTAATTCTAATGAGTATAAAGGTAGCAGTGACAAAGGACTGGATGTAGCATCTTCAATAAGTAAACAATCACATTTTCGACGTAGTCCTAATTCTATGGACTATGAGAGTAGCGTTGACAATGCACTTGAGGAAGAATATCCATTAAACATTGAATCAGATTTTCCATTTAGTCAGAATTCTAAGGACTACGACAGTAGCACTGAAGAAGCAGAAGATGAAGAATATCCTCCAATTCAATATTTGAAAAGCAGAGCTGATCATAGTGTGGATAACATTCCTCTTAATGATGATGAAAAGCCTTATACAAATGATGATCCAATGATGGAGATGTTGCCAAGAAATATTGTATCGAGGAGTAGGAGTAGACCTTTTCGTATCAATGAAAGTTGTTCTAGTTATACAAGGGGTAGATTAGAATATCTGATGAGAAGAAGTTCTATCAGTGCTCTCATTTCAAGTGAATGTTACCAAGAAGATTTCTTGAAACATATGGATTTCAAATTTGCATTAGAAAGTAGGAAGAGATATTTGTCAATGAATAAAAGCATGAAAAATTCATATTTAGTTGGGTGCATGCAATCTACATTGTCAGGTTATGATTATCATATTGGGACTTTATTTATCTGTAGAAAAGCTTTCAAAATGTTTCATTCGATTGGGAATTTTCGTCTCTCAAGAATTCAAGAAAATTTGGAAAAGGATCCCACATTTTATTCAGAAGTACGTCATAAAAGATAGTTTGGGCCATTATCAAATACTACAATGTCATGGATGAAAGATTTCTTTTCAAAGCATGGAGAGTGTAAGCCAAATAGAGAGACAATACATATTCTAGATAATTTTTCAAGACGAGAAATCTACAACTTATACAAAGAATACGCAGAAGGTGCTGAGGGACATGGCCAGTTTATTACATATCAATATTTTGTGAAAGTATGGAAGAAAGAATTCAACAATGTCCGAATTCCTAAGAAGACAAGGATAGGGATTTGCAGTACATGTGCTTCTCTAAAATAAAAAAGGGACAAATGTGAAGGGTCAAAAAGAGGTAAGCATTCATAACTTTAACTTTTAAAATTGTATAGTCATCAACTACGAAAACATATTTCTTAATGAATTTCTTTTATGTTGTGTAGATTTAATTGTCAAAGAACTTCAAGATCATTGTGAACAACAAACAAATGAAAGGAAGAAGTTGTACAAGCATCGAAAGAAGTGTTATGATAATCCAAATAAATATTTGGGTTTGATAATTGATGGTATGGACCAAAAGAAAACACTTTTACCACATTTTGTTTGCACACCCAAAAATTTACTGGAGGAAAATTTTATTCAGTTTCACTTGGTTGGTTGTATGGTCTTCAATGGGAAAATGTTGCCAAGGGTGTACTTCACAGCTCCAAATATTCATAATGATGCAAATCTTACCATAACCATAGTTCATGATGTGATTTCTCATTGGTCTAGTACTCTTTCTGAAGTTTTGTATCTACAATTGGACAACACTTGCCGTGAAAACAAAAATCAAGTTGTTTTTGGATATCTAAACATGCTTGTTGAATTGAGAATTTTTCAAAAGGTAAAGGTTGGTTTCGTTCTTGTTGGGCACACTCATGACCATATTGATCAGATGTTCAGTCGTTTTTTAGTCATATTGAGGAGGAAGCAAGTTGGGAGCTTGCCATCACTAATTGAATGTCTTAAGAAATCATATATGCTAGAGCCTACTTTTGATGTGTTGGAAGAAACTGTTGACATGCGAAGGTTTATTCTGGGATCATATGGTGAGGGGAAATGCATTGAACAACTTAATGACATTAGCTTCCAACATCAATTTCGTATCAAAAAAATTGATGGGAAAACACTAATATGGGGCAAGAAGTATTCAACTACTGCAGAATGGGCACCATCATCAGGTTTGCAATTTTTGAAGTTCATTCTAGATCATCCAATATTTGCATCAAAAATATTGTTATTGCCATCAGTTGGTGAAGTTCAGAATGCATGCAGACAAAATAGAGATATAAATTATTCTGATTGCCTGGAAGAAATTAAAAGATGTATTAGATAGACATATGAGTACTTTGACATTGCTGATTCAGTTTGGTGGGAGTCATTTTTCAATAATCAAAGTGATATCATTTCAACAACAACAAATGAAGATATACCTTTGAAAAATCCATTTATTTGGCCACAAAAAATGTCAAATGAACATGAGGAAAGAAACATTGTTGAACAACAACAATCTCACGGTATTATTAATTCTTCACAGGCAGAGGAAAGAGAGATGTATATTGGTTCCAGAAGATCTCGTGCACAACGTGAAGCCATGGAAGACCTTTACAGGGGTTTAGTACATGATATTAAGGAGGGTTGCATGATTGCACAACTAGCAGATGGAGATCTCAATGGCTATCCATTCTGAGTTGCGAAAGTTATAAAGGTCTTTACAAAAAATGAGGATGTTACAAGTGTTGAAGTACATTGGTATGCCACAAATACACACCCATTCAATGGTGTGTATAAGCCAGAGATGGTAGTTGACAAAAAAAATGGCAGAAAGATAAAAAGAAAGGGTACAAATATAAATCGCCGCCACACAGACATATTAAAATTGGAGGATGTTGACATACTTGTTTATGACTTCAATTTAACAAAGAGAGGAACTCTTCGCTTCAAGACGATAGAGATTCTGAAAAGGTTGTTACCAGAAGGAACAGTGTTGAGCTGGGAGTCTTCGAAAACCAGTCGTAGATCTAGAAGAATTTTGAAACCTGAAATATTGGGCATGCATGTGGACTCAGATGGGGCACTAGTTGATGAAAAATAAGAATATGGAACATCTTCGTCAGCAGCCAGTCACTCATCTGAAGATGTGAATTCTGATGGTGTGCAAGAAAATATGAGTGATTTTGAATAATTGTTTAAGACAGTTTATATAACTGATGTATCCATCGTATCTTGAAATAAAATTTATGATTTCCATATGGTGTTAAATGAGAAGTTGCGAGGCATTTTTATGTTGTTGGATTATATGTCTTAATGATGGTAATTTTTATTGTTTAAAATATCTACAACGCAATATTAAATTAGAGATATAATGTATGTTTTATTTAATATACAAATAATGACTTTTGAATTCATTTAGTGATGTAATTCGTTCATAATGTCATGGTTTTTTAATTTTATAGTTGAAAAAAATTCAATTTCTTTTGTATCTAACATGTTATGGTTGAAAACATGTTGAATTTATACTTAGGAAAAAAAAATGATATTCTACCAGAAACATTAATGTGTTTTTTCCTCATAAACAACTTTGTTTGGCACATAAAAATTTGGTTTTACTAACATTTTTTAAAAAGTTTGAAAATTGACCCTAAAAAAAAAATCATTGTTCTAGTATCATCACTTTCGTTTTGAAGCTATATTTTGCATGAAAATTTCGTAGTAAGTTTCGTAGTCACTGCCATTTTTAAAACATGTTCAAAATTGACCCCTAAAAAATAAAATCATCGTTCGAGTATACACACTTTTCATTTTTAGCACTGTTTTTGATGTTTTTTCGGTGTTTTTTGGCCAGAGTTCCGTTTTGAGTTTATAGTTCCCGTTTCAAAGTTTACATAGTTTAATATGTTATGTGCTCAATAATATAGTGTGTGATTTGTCTTATGTGAAAATCTTTGCGCTCTCACAATTTTTCTAGTAGTCAATAATTAGAATACATTTATTTGATAGATTGACATAAAATGCATCTGAAAGATTTTTAAGGCCTTCAAACTTTACAAATTACAAACTTCAAATTTACAATTTTAGGAAAGCCTTGTGAAATTTAGATAAAATTGATGAGAAATATATCAAAAAAGAAGAAATTCTATATTACATTTAAGTTCGTGTGTGTGGAAAATCTATTATAACTTAGTTATCAAACCAAAAATGGGGGATTGCTATTTGCCAATCCAAAATTACTCATCACTATTATTCAAAGAAATCCATGCCACATAAAATTTAATATTAAATAAAATATAATAAACATTTATTTAATAGATTGACTTAAAATTTAATGTTATATAAAATATAATTAAAAAAATTAATAGTTAGATTATATTATGGATTTCATTGAGTAATAGTGATGAGTCATCTTGGATTGGCAGATAGCAATCCCCCACTTTGGTTTGATAACTAAGTTATAATAAATTTTCCATATATATATATATATATATATATATAAAGATGTCCTTCTCCACCCGCACCAAAAACACACACACACACACACATCAACTTAAATGTAATATAGACTTTCTTCTTTTTTGATATATTTCTCATCAATTTTATCTAAATTTCATAAGGCTTTCTTAAAATTTTAAATTTGAAGTTTGTAACTTATAAAGTTTGAAGGCCTTAAAAATATTTCAAATGCATTTTATGGCAATCTGTGAAATAAATATATTCTAATTATTGTCTATTAGAAAAATTGAGAGAGCACAAAGATTTTCACACAACATAAATCACATGCTATATTATTCAGCACATAACATATTACATATATAGTTGTTGATCACCAATTTCTAGATGATAAGATCCTAAGAAGGTGGATCTATGGCTCATAGACAACTCACACACATAGAGAAATAACTACTTCTACATTGATGTTGAGGGACTCATGATGATAACCTATGACAACTCGGAATTCATGGAATCATTACTTCCAATACCCTCCTTTAATGCATGACAAAACCAGAAGGAACACATTATAACAATGAATGAATCTTTGTTAAATTTGTCTGATATGGTCATCACTAGCACTCATATCCACTATGAAATCTCATGGTTTTTGCTCTTTTCTTCACCACACTTTAGAGATTCCTACTTGATCCATTTAAGACATAACCGCTTCAGACCATCATTGATGTGCTTTGCAGAATTGACACTTCTCAACCTCCTAGAGTGCAACGAGTCAGTCTCGATACTAAACCACCCTATGGAAGTGCCACCAGATGTTCAATCCACAACCCCTCACGACCTTCACCATTTATCTACGATAACATTGGACAAGAATGCCTTTAGTAGACAATTCTACAACCTGACCTTGTATAAATAACCTGTACAGAATGCCTTTAGTAGACAAATCTACAACTTGACCTTGTATGAATAACATATACTCACACTTGCGAGCACTACGGGCACACCAACTTGACCTTATTAAGAACTACCTGTGTCTAATGCTCCTGGAACAAGATGAGTCACATTATTTGATGGAATAATTGTCTTGTTCTTTGTGATTATGCATATTTGATCATTGAAATCTAGTAGTGTGGGACACCTTCCTTCATAAATGCAATAAAATTTACACATATGACTCCATTCTAAAACAATAAACACTCACTGCTAACACATATAATTCACCACCATGGTAACTCCATGAATGATCAAATGAAAAGCCATTCTCATAGAGAATGAGGCGAACGACAAGAGAAACCGTTGAAACAAGAGAAAAAAATGAATGCACAACGACACATCATGATGTCTAGTAATCGATTGACTATCCCGAACCCAAACAAAAAAAACCAGTAGTATATTAACTTCTGCAAATGAGATCTCAGGTACAGGAACCAGGATTTCACCTTCTTGTTCTTGAATCCTAGCATAAATGTGATTTCTTCAGAAAACAAATGTCTATGACTTTCTCACAATAGATCTAGATTCCTTTCTTTAGCTGGCTGCAACAATTTTGATATCTACTGATTGATATCGGAGATTTTGTGTAGATTTGCACTTGGTTTCTCTCACAAATCCATCGAGCATCTACTTACTATAATTTCTTAGTTGCCACTTCCTTCTCCTGTAGATCCATGTGTGAAAGCACCAATTCGCTGTCGACTGCAGCAACTTATGACACGACGTCCAGATCTTCTGACTTGGCCTTCGGATCTCTCGGTCGAACAATAGCGATGACAGAATGGTCGTTATAGATTGGAGAACACCGTCATCAAAGACATAATGAATTGGTTCTGTAACATCCCACCATGAGGATTTCTGGGTGAAATATCCCACGTCGACAAATCGAGCAGATATATCCTAAGCAGTGGTCACTTCGACGACTTTCAAAACATCCTTTGGCTCAGCAATCGCTCAACAAGACTGCTCGATAGGATAGATTGTCTACAGGGACACGATCGGATAGATCGTTTGTAGGGATCATCTGTAGGTACACGTGCGGGCTCCAATCATGACCGTACTCTGGTCGGCAGAACCATTTCAGCTCTTAGACGCTGGATGTTGGTTGGTGCCGGAAATCCTCATAAAATTGTAAGCAAGTACACCCACGCAAATTTCACACAGTAAACACACACCAAACCACTGGATTCTTCTTCTTCAAGCTCGAGGTTAAAGAATCATGACTGTATTTGCGGGTCACAATCGTTCATATAGCCACCTTGAGCTTTAGCAACGAGTCCTGAATCCTCTTGGTATTAAACTTGTAGCTTTGTTTTTTCCAAAATATTGCTCCTTGAACTTGAATTGTAATTTGAGCAGGCAGAAAAAAGGTCCTCACAAAGATAGACAGATCCCACAAGAAGTCTTTTACAAAGGTAGATAGATTGACAATTCCTCACAAAAGAATAATTTATTCTACTAAAAATAAAAATAAAGGCAATCAAATCTTTTACCTTATTCTATTTATTTAAAAAAAATATCAACTATTATGACTCTCACATCTTCCTGACCCTCCCTATTTTCCTAGCTCTTCTTTGAAGGAGTCAAGGGGCTCTGATACCATGTTTGAAAAATTGAGAGAGCACAAAGCAACACAATATATTATTGAACACATAACATATTACATATATAGTTGTAGATCACCAACTTCTAAATGATAAGATCTTAAGAAGATAGATCTATGGTTTATAGAAAACTCATACACATAGAGAAATAATTACTTCTAGATTGATGCATAGGGACTGATTATGATAATCTATAACAACTTGGAAGTCTTGGAAGCATTTCTTCCAATATTGACTTTTTTATTTCTTATATATTATTTTGTATATTTCATTTATATTTTATGAAATAAATGTAGTTTAACTATGCACATTTTTATTTTTATATCTATCCAAATTTTAATAAAAAGTTATTGCAATTGTAAATTTGAATTGTACAATTTGTAAAATATGAATGTAAAATTTTGGTTTTCTATAACCAAAATTTATTTATACGTTTAAAAACATTTCCAAACAACAAAAATAACACATTTAAAGAATTTACAATCTTACCCAACATTATCACCAATTAAAAAAATATACATCCAAATAAATATACATTTCCGTTAAAATTTTAGTGAAATTACAAGTCAATCTGTCAATCTGACGGCCTAATTCATTGATTATCGTTAAATTTTAATTTTAATGTTTAAACAAATTTAAAAAACTATACATTGACATCAAAAGCATCAGTTTCTAGCTTCTTGAATTTCATTTAATTTCTTTTGTAATGCGTTGCCTGTTAAATATAATAATCCCACTGACGGAAAAGAAATCCAACGCTGAAACAGTAATTATATATGGTACTATATGCCAGTAAGACAATAGAGGATAATGAAATGGCATAGCCTTTGAAATTTTGTTCTGGAACGGTAAGATAATGAGGCCAACCGACTACATATAAAAAAACATTGCCATAAACGAGAATACAACATCATTTTAACCCTGTTGATCTTGTGCAGACCTCCTCTGAGAGGTCATTGTAGCAACAACTCTGCACTTTAAAGTATTGGAATCCTAATGCTTAATACCAAATTTTCTCTCTACCCGGAAACTAAGAGAGCCTTCATGGCCACACCTCCAAATGTTTATCACATTGCTACCATACCATAGGATGTATAATTACACATGTCCATACATTTTCCCGCGGTTTTATCAATCCAACTCCCGAGGCTCCACGAGTTAGTGTAATTAATGCAGATATCGATTATTATACCATGTCCATGTCAATGCATGCTACTTCAATGGACCATTGATTTTCGCTTAGTGAAACGAGGCAGAGGAGTTGTCCGAAGAGTCATGTTATATTTAGAAAAAAATTGTAAAGATTTTCATAAATCCAAGTTATAGTTGTTAAACTTTAAAATTTTAGGTGTTTGAGAGGTTTTTGATGGTGTTGAATCCATTTCCACCATCAAAAACAAGATTCAAACACTGCCTCTACCAGATTCTTTGAAATTTTTTTGACCAGATTCCAACTACTTTTAGCCTTCCAGGCAATTCCTCTGTCTTATTAGATATTTTTTGAAATAGCTCCATTTTCCGACGTCTTGAGCCAGACCAATTTGACTTTAACTGTTCTGACGTACATAGTTAATGTAGTAAATGTAATTGGTGGGAAATATATTTCAAACTCAGATGGTCAAGCGGGAAATTTCAAAATTTGAAATGAAATATGAGAGGGAGGGAAGCATGAAAATTTAGAAAATCTGCAGCAAGCGATCACCCAAGATGAAGACCTTGAGGGAGTCCTTAGGCTTGCCATCCATGGCATAGGCTTCCACGAGGGCAGTGTGTGCAACGACATCTGGCATCTTGGACTTGGCCTTCATCTATCCAAAGAGCTTCATGGCCTCATGGGTTAGCCCGTCCTTGGAGAGGGCGTCGAACATCTCGACGGCCTGCTGAACGAGGCTGTCCTCTCTCATCTTGTGAAAGACCTCCTGGAGGTCTGTGGGGTCGTCGGGCTCCTGAATCACAGGGTTCTTGTTGAAGGGGTCGAACAAGGGTTTGTGTTTTTTGGGGTCAACGGGGCCCTTGGGTTTATTGGCCTGCTTCTTCTTCTCCTCTTTGTCCTCTGAGTCGTCCACGGAGGCGTTGTCTGAATTGGCTTGGACGATGAGATTTCGTTCCTGGGGTGCCCTTTCGAAGGGCAGTTTTGTGGAGTATACCGTTCTGTATGGAGCGATATAAGGTCTCGACGATTGCAGGGATTTGGTATTTGAAACGAAGTTATGGATATCAGAAGATCTGACTGTGAACGGTGGAGGAGAAATTCAGAATTTTGATAGACTCAAAGAATTTAAACGAAGATGGTATGAGAATAAACGCTTACTGATTCCGCTGGCTGCTGATAAATGACAGACGAAAGGGCGTTGGAACAACATCTTGCTCGTTGTTATGGCCAACTGCAGCAGAGAGCGGAAGAGTAAAGATTGTAGCTGTCACTGAAAGTGTTTGCTGTGATTCGCTAATATTAATTATACGTAAACAAATTGAAAAATTGAATTTATTTTATTTAACACTAACATTAAGATTAATGTGTGGTGGAAAATATTTGTGTGTTTGTTAAGTATCAAGTTTAAATTAACAGCAAGCGAATTATTTTAAACGAATTAAATAATATAATTTCTTGTTCATTAGAAACTGTGATGAAAAGTGTCAATGATACCATCGTATTTATTAGCAACGACTTTTTAAAAAGGCCTAGTTTAATATAAATATCAAGGTATCATATTCATGAGCAACGACTTTTTAAAAAAGCCTAGTTTAATATAAATATCAAGGTATCATATTCATTAGCAACGACTTTTTAAAAAAGCCTAGTTTAACCTAAATATCAAGGTATCATATTCATTAGCAACGACTTTTAAAAAAAAACTAGTTTAATATAAATATCAAGGTTATATTCATTAAGATATGATAATGTTTTAATGTTAAAATACAATTAAAATATGATTATAAGTTTTAAGGATTATAAGTAGATGTTACTATTATTTTGTATGTCTTTAATTATTAGCCTAGATAATTTGATCATTTATGGAAGTGATTAGATTAGGTATAGAAATTAAGTTTATTTTTATTTTAGAATTTTGCTAGTTAAATATAACAATAATTTCTAATTTACAAATGGGCCAGATGTGCTTATCTTTCTACTTTATTACAATAAACTAACATAATTTTTATTTTTTAGCTTTTAATTCTTCATTTTCCTACTTTCTTTCCTGAAAACATATATAAAATTACATACACTTTAACCTTATCACATAACCTTTTTTTATATATAATCATTATAATTGGATAACTCTATTTTATATTGATTATAACATTATGTTATAATTATATACTACAGTAAAGAAAATTATAACAATTTAAAACTAATAAATTCCTATAATATTTTTCTTAGTTAAAATACGAACTTGGCTAATCCAAACAACTACTAGATAATGGGATATTCTCTATGGGATAGTTGCGCCTAATGGTTAATTTCTCACCTAAGGAATGTAGCCATATAAAATAGGTGCTACCAGTAAGTAAAAATTAAGCTTAATAAAGTGAAGAATAGGTACATAAAGTACTCAATAATAACTTAGTCATTCCAAAAAATTAATTAGGATCATGATATTGCCAAGATTATTATAGTATGATAATGGTTCACCATATGTTTTAATCGATGGATTTATATTACAAGTTGTCCCATGGTTGTCCCCTCACTCTTCCAAACATGTCTATCATATACTAACAAACAATGACATGGGTATCTTCACCTAATTGCACATATTATTGTATGTTGTTACCAATATAGAGGAATAACATGACATGCAATGTGTAGTGGAGATGCATCCATTATTGGATGGTTTATTTTCACCTAAAAGCATCCATGGTCGAGAAGGGTCTTAAATGGATACCCAAGCAAACAATTTATGGGTGGTCACCTAAATTGTTTAAATGATTACATTTATTAGTTTAATTCATTGATCAAATCTAAATAATAGTGGGAGAACGGAGGGTACCTACCAACTATTTGACAAAATTTGTGAACAAGGTTTGGTGTTGTGAATTTCATTGATTATTAGTTAAGATTGGGTATTATAGCACGACCTTAGAGCTCATTGCAGCAATAAAGCATTGACTTGAAAGCCATACTTGGCTATGGGAAGTTCCTAATTGGGGTTTTTGCATTAGAACTTATTACATAACTTATTTGATGAAAAACTATAGTGAAATTTGATTTAATTGTCGATGGTGATAACATTACGTACTCATACTGCAAGAAAGGCTTAGAAATGTAGCATATAATGGAGAGTGAATGCATTCATTAGGCCCTAATAATGCGAGGGTAGCACTGATCTAGGGAATAAAAATCATAGTGATTTCCTATTCTATAGCTTTATTTGCAAATCAAAATGGTTTAGTAATGGTTAAGGATACCACTGGTTTAGGGAAAAGCCAATGTCAAGAGATGCTTGTAAAATCTAGTGCACAAGAAATAAGGAAACCTTCTAGAAATGACTTGTTATCTATGATAAATCTAGATTAATATGCAACTCACAATTGGCTATTGACATATTTTGTTGTTGTTGGTCACCAATAAAAAATTCTCTTTGGAAGAATATGAAATTTCTTTGGTAAGTTCATCCAAAAATTCCGTTATACTGCCTATTGGAGAAAAGTATGGTAGGGTTTCTATCAAACTAATCAGGAAAGGTAAATTCACAAATCACCATTGTCTCAATGATATGTAAGGAAGATTAATCACCTGTTAAAATAATAATCAAATATTACATATGTAAACAAGAATCTTATCCGATTATAATATTGCAATAAGTGACAAAAAAAATATAAATAGAAAGAGAACTGTATAGTTTCCATACTCTAGCTTTATGGTGTTAACATAGTGGAGTTCAGCTTACGCCTTTAAATAACTTCCCAAATTAGGAAAAATCTCATCAAAAAATCCCAAGGGTGCCCTTAGCCTCAAATAATACTAATACGAGCTAGTGAGAAGATGTGAGCATATTGACCCAAGGATTTGAACTCCAAATTTTACTTTTGGATGAGCAATCCTATAGGCCCATACTATGCTTGCCCAACCTTTGGCACATGGATACTTTGTATGTCTAGAATAAAATGAAACAATGATAGAGGAATAACCTAAGCTAGAGCATAGGTCAATACATAGTACATTCCTACAACCCTTTCTCTGTAGAACACAATTCTTTCTACTGAAACTATAGGTTGCACATTTGAATAGTTGTTGACTGCTAAGAATATAATTGCTCCATACAAAGCCCCAACGACGATAAAGAGATCATTTTTGTTGTCCCTGATATATAGTAATCTATTCGTTAGTTTCTAAGAAGATTTAATATCATACAAAATGATATCACACATTTTGCTGATTTTTCTATTCACACAAAATGTTTTGGGTACTATAAATTTAAGTACATACAACTTTGTGTCGACTTTCCACAAGATTGTTAAAAATAGAAAATCAGCTAATAGCATTATAATTGGGGCCATGCTAGTAAGTCCACCATTTCTTCTACACACATGAAATGAATTGTCTGAAGAATGATTATGAGTACTCAGTAGCGAAGTATAGATTTTTTTCTCTCAGAGATGGAGTGCTGAGCTCTTTAACCAAGGTTCTATTTCACCTTCACATCCAAGAAAAAGAATGAAATGTTAGAATGTGACTTTGAAGTGGATATATTGGTATCTTGTAGACTTGTCATTTAAATGCTAGCGATTATAAGAAGAAGGATTCTAGTGCCAAAAATTTGGCAAATTTAATGCTTGTGAAGATATTATTTTTCTTTTTTTTTTATCCTCTGCAAAGTCTATCCCCAAACTATGTTCAACAAAAATAGAACTAACTTCCAACATCCATGTAGTTGGGTTGTATTTTCTTTGATCTTTGGTACTCCTGAAATAGCCTACAATTTACATGGTGAAAGTAAGAAAATTAACTCACATATAGACGCTAAGTTGATAGTACTTTGTTCAAAACCATTCCTTTTCTAGCTACAGGACTCTACAAGTAGTTACCTCAAAGTATTCAACAATCTTGTGAGAATTCAACACAGTGGCCAAAAGTAAATGACTTTCTATCCTCTTTTCATCAACAATAATGGAAACCATTATAGTAGGCCAGTAATCACCACTTTGAAATAAACAATATAAGTTATCATATACTCTAGACATTGCTTTATCTCATCAAAAGCTTCAAATATGTCAATATTGGGCTTATGAATGGTACATACAACTTTCCTTTCAGTATCTACTATACTACAAACAATCCATATAACAATTGTAAATTCTCTAGCATCCAAACCAGAATTTGGGCTCATCCATGAAAATTATAGAAGGATTTGCAACAAGGTTAACAACTATTATTAGCCTTTTCCTTTGTTCTATTGAAAATCCAGTCACATTAGGCAGGCTTGCCAGTGCATCCCTTAAATGGTCTAGTTCCATAAGTTCCATGACCTCATCCACAAAGGCCTAAACTCACCCAATAATAATAATAATAATAATAATAATAATAATAATAATAATAATAATAATAATAATAATAATAATAATAATAATAATAATAATAATAATAATAATAATAATAATAATAATAATAATAATAATAATAATAATAATAATAATAATAATAATAATACCACCTCTCCTTTTATAAATTAATTAGTAAGGATTAAAGAGAAGATTTAAGTAGTTTAAGGATTACCCTATTGCTTTTTTTTTCTAATTTAAAGGAATTTTAAAAGGATATTTTGAAATTATATTGTGATATAGATAAAGGTTATATATATATATATATATATATAATTAAAATCAAATATTTATTATATAATTTTAAAAAATTTAATATACAATTTAAATAGATCTCCTTCACCATTTACTTGTAAAATCTTGAAAGCTTATTATTAAAAAATTGAATTATTTATATAAGATGTTGTTTAGAATTTAGTATTTAAAGGGTTATTGTAAAAAGAGGTTGGATTCAATGTTGGAAAGTGAGGATTTTTTTACTCTTGTGCAAGGTTCAATTCCCATGAGTACCTAGCTTGAAACCATGGGGCACCATAAAGTAGTGGTCAATTATATTAAATATCTTTGTGACACATGCACACATAAGTGGATCAAAGCTCACCCACATGAGGGGTTATGTGCCTAGAACACAAACACTATTTTCCAATTCAAAATAATCATTACATTTTTAATTGAAAACTATATTACAAACCAAGAACTTTACATAATGTCAAAGTAACTAATATACAAGTACTCATATAAATTAAATGGTTGGTAAAAGTTGATAGAAATCAATCCAAAAGAAACATCAAAACACTTCATCATAAATCATAAAAATAACTAAATTATAACTTTATTTTAAATTACTATTATTATTAATTACAAAAATAAATAATATAATTATATATATATATATATATATATATATATATATATATATATATATATATATATATATATATAAACATGGAGTAATATTGTTAATCATGGAGATTTACCCCCACTTTAACTTGGAGATTCTTAATATGCAATAGACTTTCTTACCATAGCATGGGTCAATACCATGTCTTATCAATACCACATGCCAAAAAAAACAATAACTCATTTGATATGACACTTGTTCATATCACATTTTTTTAATTACTTAATTTAATTAAAATGTTGAAAAGAGCATAACTACTGTGGAGATAAGTCTTAATCATTGGTTTGTGTATACTACTAAGAATATGCTAGAATATTCCATGGAGGTTGAATTTGATTCATCCACCTAATAATTATTGATAATTAAATTGAAATTTTGGAAAACCTATTCCAAAATCTACCTAATTAGTAAACTTATTAATTTTTTTGTCAATAAAATTTTCCTCATATGATAATCTCATTCATGTATGTTTTTTAACATTATTATATTAATAATTATGTATTTATTTTATTTTATGGATGTATTAACATATATTCAAGTAATATTTCTTCATAAAATTTAAAAAGTATATATGGTTTATAGAAACTTAGATAAATGATGATTGAGTGAATTGTTAAAAAACTTCATAACTACTTATTAGTTCAATACTAATTGATTCTAACCAAAAAAAAGGAAATTTAAAAAATATAAAAAATATTGTAAATATTATTACATGTATAAATCATATTAAAAAAATATAATTCTAGATGGAAAAAATGAGAAAGAAACTCAACCTACTTGAGCATCCAATATTTTCATGAATATAAATGTTTCCTGAAAAATGGAGAATCTCTTTATATTAAGGAATCATTTTAACATTTAAAGCCATGTAAAATCTTGTGATGGACATATAGAAAGTGGTATTCCAAAATTTATGATTCTTAATGGACCTACACCTTGAGCCAAGATGTTTGCCAAGGGTCTTTCCATAGTCAAATTATGAGAACAATGGAAGGAAGTAATCAATCTATTACAATTGACTCTAGATCATCTATCTCTTCAAACATGTTAGTATATTTAAACATTTTATTATAAGAAAACTGCTAAGAACCTATCATTGTTGTCATCCATGGAAACCTGGAGGGGCTCATGTCAGTCACTAAAAGGATTTTAAAATGGCCCTCATCTCATAATAGCACCAAAAGTATATGAATACAAAATGTTTTTAGTTTGGGTCTCTGAACCTTAAACAATCCTGATAGGTGTTGTGCTTGCTAGGAATGGTCATCTATTTCAATGCAAACTAACAAGAACAAATTGTTTGTTGCGATACAGAAAATATCTGAATTTACAAGGTGAATGAAATTTGGTATTCCTGGAGATTCAACCAATCCACCCTTGAAATTAACTTATATAATTATGTATGGACGGAGCTTCAAGGGAAGTAATTTTCTAAGCTTGTAAATCTTGACCTAAATGCATTGTTTTCCTATATTGGAAATCTCTAAAGCATCCTCTGAGATAGTGGATGGAGGTTTCCTATAGATATGAAGACCAAATAGAGAAGTATAACAAAATCAAATATATATAGAAGATGACTTCTATATATGTGCAACTTTTGTATATTTCGATATATATGAAATCGTCATTTAAAAAATATGACCTCCATATATGCACAACTTCTATATATACACAGAGATATGGAAGCAATCTTTTGTATATACACACTTCTAGATCTATGTTATAGAAGATGCACATATACAAAAGTCGTACTAAAGTTGTGCATATATGGAAGCTATCTTCCGTATATGCACACTTTCATATATATGTGTGTATGTGTGTGGAAGATAGTTTTTGTATATGTGAAAATTTAGTATGACTTTTGTATATGTACATATTCTGTAACATAGATCTGGAAGTGTGTATATATGGAAGATAGCATATATATATATATATATATATATATATATATGGAAGTGTGAATATATGGAAGATAGCTTCCATATATGTGCAACTTTAGTATGACTTCTGTATATGTGCATTTTCTATAACATAGATTTGGAAGTGTGCATATACAGAAGATGGCTTCCATATATTTGTGTATATATAGAAGTTGTGCATTTATGGAGGTCATCTTCTGTAAATGCACGATTTCATATATATCTAAATATATTAAAGTTGCACATATATAGAAGTCATATTTTATATATATCTTATTTCAGTATATATTTTATATGCAGAAAATGACTTTTCTATATGCAACAATGTAAAATTTGAAACGGGAACTGATAATGTTACCAGTTTTGTAGATGTAGCAAAAAAGTGACCCGATTTTGAAAAGGGGTGATGCAGAACACACATGTTTTTTTTAAAGCATAGTTTTTGGCACTATAAATTTTTTTATGTACACTGTGTTTTAGAATGGTAGTGATTTTGATGCTGATTTAAGAAAGTGGTAATTTTACACCATGCCCATTTTTTAAAAGGCTTTTTCTTTTTACTTTTAATTTTATAATGTATGAAATGTAAATAATTATTTTGTAAATTTAATAATTTTTGAAGTGGTCTTCTTCTTCATATTTTCTTGTTTTTTTTTTTTTTTTTTTTGTAGTGAGGTTTTTATTGTTTTGAATATTTAAAGAAGATGGTCGATATTTTGAATTTTCGATATTCTACATATTTATACATCGTTAATTAATTTTTCAATCCACATGAAATAATTGTCTCTAAAAAACAATATTTTTTAACAATTGACATAAAAATAACTATTTTTAACATAAATATAACTAAAAAAATAGACGTTTTGATAATTTTTTGCTAGAAATGACATGTCAAAATCACAATTTTTATAGGAAAATTTTAACTAAAAATGGTTAAATAATAGCTTTTTTTTATGAATTTCATATCAAAATAATAATAATAATATTTTTTTTCAAAAAACTATGATTAACTTAAAAATTAATGCGAAAATCACATAATACAAATATTGAACGCATAACAACCTTAATTGAGTGTATATTATTCTCATAAAATGTTAGAGTCAAAACATTACAAGTATAACTAATTAATAGTTACAAAAAATGAGCTTGATTTCCAATCATAACTTAAATTTAATCAACAATGTCATGTAATCCAAACTCTTCGTCGTCTAGAGTTTCATCATTGTCTTCTTCCACAATATTTTCTGCTTCATTTTGCTCATTTTCCTCTTCTAATGGATCTTTGATGTCTGCGAATTTCCCAATGTATGCCTTTCCAATCATTCCGTGTAATGGTGGTTAGGGGTCCTTTTCCTTTTTTGCCACACGTGATTCACTAAAGTCCCCTTTCTTCAACACAATTTCTTGCATTGCATCTGGAAGAAATTGAAGAGCATTAATTCTTTGCTGAATGAAATTGCAATGTATTGGATCTTTTTCAATTGCAATGCAATTTCTTCATTTTTGAAGGAAACATGCTAGTGTTGTACCTAATTATCAAGCACAAAAGAAATAATGAAGTAAATTAGTACAATAACATATTAACTAAAAAATAACATATTGAAATTAAATTCCATACATTAAAACTTACCTGAGCCAGAAAATAAATCCAGAATGTAATCTCCTTCATTTGAACATATGTATATAAGATAGTTAATCAATAACTGTGGTATTTTATAAATGTTAAATATCTCTCCTTTTTCTTCTTTGTCTTTGTATGTTAGTTTTCTCACAACAACATCATAAGTCAATATTTGGCTATGACTCTTTCCATCTACCCGATTAAAAATCATAGACATATAGCTATCATCTTTTGCCCAACTATCAATATGGATGAACTCACAATCATTTATAAATAGTTTATCTTCACGGTTAAGAAGATTTGACTTTTGCCTGTAACATGAAATAGTAAAAGTTCAATTAACTTGTACATAAATCAATTTTTCAACATTAATCAAATACACATTTTAAACGTCTTACCATATAAGTTGCATCCTCGAATTTGTTTTCCCCTTGAAGCTTGAAAATAGCATTGCCAATTGTGTGTCTGAATGAAATGTCACAAATCTCCATAATGGTGATGACGTGACTTCTTGAAATCCCGCAACCACTTTACTAAGAGCTTGATAAGTATAAGGGTCACTATCATAGTCAATATTTGGAATATTGAAACCATGGGGAATATCTGCAATAACTAGGGCATAATCCCTTTTAGGTATGAGTTTAGAAATGTCTTCACAGTCGCCTTGCATTACTTGATATTGAATAGTGTCTAGCCCATTCCAAATGAAATGAGTAAGAGTTGGATCAAGTTCAAAATTCTTAATACGTTGCTTCTTCAGTCTTTTGATCTTTATTTTTTCAATAAAGGTTTTGAAAATACTTTGTGCTCCATTATCATCCTTCTTCATCTTTTATAAAATAAACATATATATGTGTAAGTTATAAATTAGAAATAGTACACAGATGAATAAAAATGAATGTATAAATCAATATACCTTTTTCAATGCAAGATAAAAAACTTTTAATGTTGATGTAGAACTTGAATCTGGATAGTTGCGTACAACATCATCCCAACTATCTTCATTCAACAATTTAACCATTTGTTCTTGAATTTTCATGTAAACTTTGTGACTGCATAGATAAAGTAACAAAAAGTTAATATAATGATATGTATAACAAATACTACCAAGAACAATATGTTATATTTAAAAGTAAATTATAATATATAAATAAATAAAAATAATTTAACAATATTACTTTTGAAATTCGTCAGACATTTCCTCCAATGATAATTCGCCTGACCTCACACAAGACAATATTGCTTTGACAAATTTTTCATCTTTCACTCCTTGCAATGCTCTCCAATGTGTGATAGTCATATCTTCTGGAAGCTGCTTCATTTCAGGACCTGATTTACTGCTGCTACACATCAATGGCTTAGACTTTTTGACCTTCTGGTTTTTAATGCCAATGTTTTCCAACATGCTAAAAATCTCATTAATCAACTCCCATATATCTCTAGTTCTAAATGCCAATTGGAAAATGTTATCAACACCTCTGAATAAATCACTTAATTTGTCGCCTTTTCCACCTTTTGAATTGATTTTCTCTTCAATTGGATAGCCTATTTCCATACAACATTCCTTTCAGAAATCTACAGTAACATTTATCCTATCTCCACCACATTTTTATTCAAATTCACTATGAATAAATCTAACCCTTTGGATGAAAGTCATAGACATCCTATACTCATTATCTGAATTATCATCCCATGCCACTAACTTTGATTTTGTATCTGATAAACCAGCATAAATGATACATTTCATTGTTTCAAAACGTGAGTTATTGGGATATTCCTCCATCAATTGTCTTTGAGCTTATACAGAATGGTTCCCCCGAAGCATATAATAAGTGTATTCAAAACATTTTGACTTATCAAATGCTTCTTTGTTGGGAACTTGAAGTGGATCAACAAGAAGCACATAGCTAACCACATGAGCATATGGATTGTACATCATCAATGTCTTCAAGTTGTGAACATGCAGATGATGTGTCTTTCTGATTTGATATTGACATTGTCCTTCACTTGCCTTGTAGATTTTTCTGACATTAAGATGAAATGTACCACCACCCTCAATTAAGTTTCTCTTTTTCAAATTCTTTCGAATGGCATTTTGTTCTGTTTTAATAATGCCATCCTCTAAATCAGCTCCTAGTGTAGTGATTTCTCTGCTTTCTTTTCAAGTTTCACTCGGTTCTTGACTATTGGTAATGACTACTTCAAAATCTTTAACTTTTGTTTTCTTCCTCATAACATTCTCATCATTAACTGTAACCGATTTATTCTTGGGCATTGTTACTTTTAGTCATTTATGGTTCTTCTCAGTTCCAATGTCATCTTCAGTAACGAAAACATATTCTTCATTGTCAGTTTCAACTTCATCATCTTCACAAGTAACTTGTCTACCCTTGCTAGATTTATCCACTAGAGGCCTTTTTTTTCTGATCCCTTGGATGTAGTTTTTTAGCATCGTCAATTACTACATTTTGCTTGTTTGCCATATCTTCTTCTGACACTGAGTAGAAACTGCTAATAACTTTCATAATATCATGCTCTATGAAAATGCCTCCCAACCTAATTGAACAACTTTCAACAAAATTTTGCCAAACAAAATATCATATGTCAATAAAAACAAAGTTAAAGAAATATATTGAGATAGTTACAAGAATGAAAAATACAAATATAAACAAAAATACTTACGATATTTTGTTTCATCTCATTTACGATTTGTTTACACAACTTTGTAGATACTTCTCTCGTGTCATGCAATGAATATGATAACTGGTATTTAATCTTTTCATGTGACTTGGACAGTTTTGTAAGTATGTAAACAACTTCAGTGTCTGGTATCGAACACATGTCTATGACTTTTTCCATCACATCATAAATTCCATTAGCATTCAGTATATCAATATATAGATATATATTCACATTTTGGCTTTCTCTTTCTTTCACATACCAGATTCTTGATGGAAGTTTCACTTCTTTTGAATTCTTCCAGTATGAAATCATCTTCTTATCATTTCAAGCACTTGAAAGATTTGTAGCCATCAGCTCAGGTGGAGTTCCTTCACCAGTGCTTTTTGAAGATCCACCTTTAAGAGTTTTTGGTCCAGAAATATTCACAGAAATCTTCTTTGATGTAATTTTCTTGAAAAAATGAAACACATAAATCAGTAAATAACGAAAACATAATAACTTTGATCATCATTTACATCTATTAAAATTTTTAATATACCCCCTACCATATTGGTACCAAGAATACACAAATTAATAAAAGGACTGTACCCATATATCATGCACTACCCCCTCTGCCTGCGCCACCCCGGCGGCCCGCCCACCCGCGGGGTGGCAGGCAGGCCCCCCACACCACCTCGGTGGCCCACCCACCTGCAGGGTGGCCAGGCCATTCTCGAAATTTCCTCGTCACCCCGCAGGCGGGCAGGGCGCTGGGGTGGCACGGGGGGGACGGGGAGGGGCTACCATAGCCCCCCTACCCCCGCGCCACCCCAGTGGCCCGCCACCCTGCGGGCGGGTGTGCCGCCAGGCTGGCGTGGGGTGGGGCTACTGCAGCCCACCCCCCGCGCCACCACGCCAACCCGCCTGCCCGCAGGGTGGCGGGGCGATTCTGAGAATCACCCTACCGCCCCTCAGGAAAGTGGGCCACCAGGGTGGCACAGTGGGGGGGCTGCGACAAGACCCCCCACCGCGCCATCGTGGCGGCCCACCCGCCCGTGGGGTGGTGGGGCGAGTAACACAGTCACCCTGCCACCCCACAGGCGGGTGGGCCGCCGGGATGGCATGGACGGAGGCTACTGCAACCCTGTCGCCACCCCAGAGGCTCGCCCCCTCACGGGGTGGCGGGGTGATTCGCGGCAGCCTCCCCCCACGCCACCCCGGCGACCCGCCTGCCTGCGAGGTGGTGGGCGGGCCGCGGGGTGGCAAGGGGAGAGGCTGCGGCAGTCTCGCCCCATGCCACCCCGGCGGCCCACCCGCCTGCAGGGTGGTGGGGCAATTCTCAGAATCGCTCTAACACCTTGTGGGCGGGTAGGCCAGCCATGCTAATCGCCCCTAACCTACAAGCCCGTTTGGCCGCATGAGCATTACGGGCCCGTTTGGTCGTCGTGAACTTTACCGGGCCCACCATGCTCACAGCAGACGTAGTGGGTAAATTTAACTCGTAAAAATTTTTAATTTAAAAAAAAAATATACTTCATCAAACTTATTTAATATTAACATTTGCAAAGAAAAAAAAATTATTGACTTTTCAATTGTGAGAATTCTCTATTGAATATGTTGTTGATAGCAATGTAGTTGCTCCACAAATTCACTCCAGGTCTTTCAATGAAGCTCGGAAAACCTTGGTGTGACGTGATTAATAGTGATAATGGAATTTATTATATAGGTGATATTACCGAGATGTTTTACCGTACGGTTAATGTGGGATAAATTTGTTTAAAAAAAAATTAACATGTTAATTTTTTTATGGAGACAAAGGAAACTATGATAAAACGAATATTATGGAATTGTTTTATAGTGAGGTGATTGTGGGATTAATTTGTTTTAGAATGTATTATAAAAATTAAAAAAAAAACATTCAACTGCTTAGTAAATATTATATACTTTAACTAGTAAAATAATTTAGGTAAAAGTTGTAGTTTACAATTTTAACTTTAGAGATTTATTTCATAAAAAAATTTAGTTTACATTTTTCAATAAATTGTAAAATAAAATAGTGAAGGGAAATAAATCTAATAAACTTTTTGGAGGGTAATATTTTAGCGAAACTTTTTGGAGAGGAAATTTTTGGAGGGAAAATTTCATCCTCTAAGCTATATAATATCTTTAGGAGACTCTGCATTTGTATCATTCAACCTCTTCTATTTGAAAGGGATGGATTGTACTGATAGTGAAGTTTTGATTTGTATAGCATCAACATCTTCATCGTTTAACAACTCTATTCATATTGATGAATATAGTGGGAATTATTCCACTATGAATAGAAAGTCAATTATTCCACTTAGTCCTAATCTTAAGGACTATGAGAGCATCACTGATGAAAGAGGGGATGGAGAATTTCAAATAAATAAAGAGTCACGGGTTCCACTTAGTCCTAATTCTAAGGACTATGAGAGCAGTAGTGATGAAGAGAATGATGACAAATTTCAAAACAATGGAGTGTCACAGTGTCCACTTAGTCCTAATCCTACGAACATTGAGAGCAGCAGTGATGAAGATCATGATGATGAATTGCAAAAGAATGCAGTGTCACGGTGTCCACTTAGTCCTAATTCTAAGGACTATGAGAGCAGTAGTGATGAAGAGCGTGATGATGAAGTTCAAAAGAATGGAGTGTCACAGTGTCCACTTAGTCCTAATTCTAAGGACTATGAGAGCAACAGTGCTGAAGAGCATGATGATGAATTTTAAAAGAATGGAGTATCATGGTTTTTACTTAGTCCTAATTCTAAGGACTATGAGAGCAACAGTGACAAAGAGAGTGATGACGAATTTCAAAAGAATGGAGTGTCATGGTGTCCACTTAGTCCTAATTCTAAGGACTATGAGAGCAGCAGTGAGGAAGAGCGTGATGACGAATTTCAAAAGATTGGAGTGTCACAGTGTCCACTTAGTCCTAATTCTAAGGACTATGAGAGCAGCAGTGATGAAGAGCGTGATGATGAATTTCAAAAGAATGGAGTGTCACAGTTTCCTCTTAGTCCTAATTCTAAGGACTATGAGAGCAGCAATGATGAAGAGCTTAATGATGAATTTCAAAATAATGGAGTGTCACAGTTTCCTCTTAGTAATAATTATAAGGACTATGAGAGTAGCAATGATGAAGAGCGTGATGATGAATTTCAAAAGAATGGAGTGCCACGGTGTTCTCTTAGTCCTAATTCTATGGACTATGAGAGGAGCAGTGATGAAGGACAGGATGATGCACTTAGTCCTAATTCTAATGAGTATAAATGTAGCAGTGGAAAAGGGAAAGATGTAGCGTTTTCAGTAAGTAAACAGTCACATTTTCGATGTACTCCTAATTCTATGGACTATGAGAGCAGCAGTGACAATGCACATGAGGAAGAATATCTTATAAACATCGAGTCAAATTTTCCATTCAGTCCAAATTCTAAGGACTATGATAGTAGCACTAAAGAAGGGGAAGATGAAGAATATCCTCCAAGTTAGCATTTGAAAAACACATTTGATTAGAGTGTGGATAACATTCTTCTTAATGATGATGAAAATCCTTATACAAATGATGATCCAATGATGGAGATGTTGCCAAGAAATATTGTATCGAGGAGTAGGAGCAGACCTTTTCGTATCAATGCGAGATGTTCTAATTATACAAGGGGTAGAGCAGAATATATGACAAGAATAAGTTCTATAAACGCTCTCAATTCAAGTGAATGTTGTCAAAAAGATTGCTTGAAACATATGGATTTCAAATTTGCATTAGAGAGCAGGAAGAGATATTTGTCAATGAATAAAAGCATGCAAACTTCACATTTAGTTGGGTGCATGTAATCTACATTGTCAGGTTATGATTATCATATTGGGAATTTATTTATCTATAGAAAGGCTTTCAAGATGTTTCATTCGATTGGGAATTTTTGTCTCTCAAGAATTCAAGAAAATTTGGAAAAGGATCCCACATTTTATTCATAAGTACATCATAAAAGACATTTTGGGCCATTATCAAGTACTGTAATGTCATGGATGAAAGATTTCTTTTCAAAGCATGGAGAGTGTATGCCAAATAGAGAGACAATACATATTCTAGATAATTTTTCAAGACGAGAAATCTACAACTTATACAAAGAATATGCAGAAGGTGCTGAGGGACATGACCGGTTTATTACATATCAATATTTTGTGAAGGTATGGAAGAAAGAATTCAACAATGTCCGTATTCCTAAGAAGACAAGGATGGGGATTTGTAGTACATGTGCTTCTCTTAAATAAAAAAGGGACAAATGTGAAGGGTCAGAAAGAGGTAAGCATTCATAACTTTAACTTTTAAAATTGTATAGTCATCAACTATGAAAACATATTTCTTAATGGCTTTCTTTTATGTTGTGTAGATTCAATTGTCAAAGAATTTCAGGAGCATCGTGAAAAGAAAACAAATGAAAGGAAAAAGTTGTACAAGCATCGAAAGAAGTGTTATGATAATCCGAATAAATATTTTGGTTTGATAATTGCTGGTATGGACCAGAAGAAAACACTTTTACCACATCTTGTTTGCACACCCAAAAATTTACAGGAGGAAAATTTTATTTTGTATCACTTGGTCGGTTGTATGGTCTTCAGTGGGAAAATATTGCCAAGGGTGTACTTCACAGCTCCAAATATTCATAATGATGCAAATATGACCATAACCATAATTCATGATGTGATTTCTCATTGGTCTGGTAATTTTCCTGAAGTTTTGTATCTACAATTGGAAAACACTTGCCGTGAAAACAAAAATCAGGTTAGATATCATTTTGGGATTCAACTGCATTAAGTAAGATCATTCAGGTATGACCATTTCCATGAGAGGTAGTCGTAACTGACTAATTTCTCATGATTTATTGAATAGTTCACTTAGCACTCATTGCATCGGGTGATGCTCACAGGGGTGAAGAAGTGGGATTGAAACTAGTGAAATGTGGAGAACGAATCACATAGCATCAATCATCACTTGCTTGCACCCGGTAACCAGGACTTCCAGGAGGTCACCCATCCCAGAACTCCTCTGGCTCAAGCGCGCTTAACTGTGGAGTTTTTCCCCACAGGTTGTTTTTGGATATCTAAACATGCTTGTTGAATTGAGAATTTTTCAGAAGGTAAAGGTTGGTTTACTTCTTGTTGGGCACACTCATGACCATATTGATCAGATGTTCAGTCATGTTTCAGTCACATTGAGGAGGAAGGAAGTTGGGAGCTTGCCATCATCAATTGAATGTATTAAGAAATCATACATGCCAGAGCCTACTTTTGATGTGTTGGAAGAAACTGCTGACCTGCGAAGGTTTATTCTGGGATCACATGGTGAGAGGAAATGCATTGAACAACTTAATGACATTAGCTTCCAACATCAATTTCGTATCAAAAAAATTGATGGGAAAACACTAATATGGGGCAAGAAGTATTCAACTACTGCAGAATGGGCACCGTCATCAGGTTTGGAATTTTTGAAGTTCATTCCTGATCATCCAACATTTGCATCAAAAATATTGTTATTACAATTAGTTGGTGAAGTTCATAATGCACGCAGACAAAATAGAGATATAAATTATTCTGATTTCCTAGAAGAAATTAAAAAATGTATTAGATATACATATGAGTACTTTGACATTGCTGATTCAGTTTGGTGGGAGCCATTTTTCAATAATCAAAGTGATATCGTTTCAACAAAAACAAATGAAGATATACCTTTGAAAAATCCATTTATTTGGCCACAAAATGTGTCGAATGAACATGAGGAAATAAACATTGTTGAACAACAACAATCTCAAGGTATTACTAATTCTTCACAGGAAGAGGAAAGGGAAATGTATATTGGTTCTAGAAGATCTCGTGCACAACATGAAGCCATGAAATACCTTTACAGGGGTTCAGTACATGATATTAAGGAGGGTTGCATGATCGCAGTGCTAGCAGATGAAGATCCCAAAGGCTATCCATTATGGGTTGCTAAAGTTATAAAGGTCTTTACAGAAAATGAGGATGTTACAGGTGTTGAAGTACATTGGTATGCCACAAATACACACCCACTCAATGGTGTGTATAAGCCAGAGATGGTAGTTGACAAAAAAAATGGTGGAAAGAGAAAAAGAAAGGGTACAAATATAAATCGCCGCCACACAGACATATTAAAATTGGAGGAGGTTGACATACTTGTTTATGACTTCAATTTAACAAAGAGAGGAACTCTTCACTTCAAGACGATAGAGATTTTGAAAGGTTGTTACCAGAAGGAACAGTGTTGAGATGGGAGTTTGCTGAAACCAGTCGTAGATCTAGAAGAATTTTGAAACCTGAAATGTTGGGCATGCATGTGGACTCAGATGGGGCACTAGTTGATGAAAGAGAAGAATATGGAACATCTTCCTCAGCATCTAGTCACTCATCTGAAGATGTGAATTCTGATGGTGTACAAGAAAATATGAGTGATTTTGAATAATTGTTTAAGACAGTTTATGTAACTGATGTTTGCATCGTATCTTGAAATAAATTTTTTGATTTCCATATGGTGTTAAATGAGAAGTTATGAGTCATTTTTATGTTGTTGGATTATATGTCTTAATTATGATAATTTTTATTGTTTATAATATCTACAATGCAACATTAAATTAGAGATATAATGTATGTTTCATTCAATATACAAATAATGACTTTTGAATTCATTTACTCATGTAATTTGTTCATAATGTCGTGGTTTTTTAATTTTATGGTTGAAGAAATTCCAATTTCTTTTGTATCTAGCATGTTATGGTTGAGAACATGTTGAATTTATACGTAGGAAAGAAAAATGTTATTCTACTAAAAACATTAGTGTGTTTTTTTCCTCATAAACAAATTTTTTTGGCACATAAAAATTCGGTTTTACTAGCATTTTTTAAAAATGTTGAAAATTGACCTTAAAAAAATCATCGTTCCAGTATCATCACTTTTTCATTTTCAAGGTGTTTTTTGCACGAAAATTTCGTTTTCACTACCATTTTTAAAACATGTTCAAAATTGACCCTAAAAAAAACAGTTTTTCCAGTATACACACTTTTCGTTCTTAGCACTGTTTTTGATGTTTTTTCGGGGTTTTTTGGCTAGAGTTCCCGTTTTGAGTTTATAGTTCCCGTTTCAAAGTTTACATTGTTATGCATGACTTCTGTTTATAGACACACACACATATATATATGGAAACATACATACATGAAAAGTGACTTCCATATATTCACAAATTCTGTATATGCACATAGATGTGGAAGCGTGCATATACAAAAGATGATTTCCATATATATGTGCATATATAGGATATGCACGTATATGGAAGCCATATTTTTTATATTCATACTTCGATATCTATGTGCATATATAAAGGTTATGCATATATGGAGGTCATCTTCCATATATACACACTTACATACACATGTACATATACAAAAGTCACACATATAAAGAAGTCATCTTTTGTATATGTGCAAATTTTTTACACACACATACACAGATATATATATATATATATATATATATATTATATATATAATATATATATATGAAATAATTCATATACAGAAGATAGTTTCCATATATGAGCAACTTCAACATATAGCTTATGTATACGAGCATCTTCTATAACATAGATATGAAAGTGTGCATATACAAAAGTCATATTCCATATATGAACTCTTCTATGTGTGTGTGTGCATATACAAAATATGCAAATATATAGAAGTCATATTTTGTATATGCACATAGATATGGAACTGTGCATATATGGAAGATGACTTCCATATCTATTTGCATATATAGAAGATGTGCATATACGGAAGTAATCTTCTATATATGCATGCTTCCATATCTATGTGCATATATAGAGGTTGTGCATATATGGAGGGAATTTTTTGTATTTGCACACTTCCATACATATGTGCATATAAAGAAGCCACACATATAAGAAATCCATATTCCATATATGTGCATATTTTGTATATGCACATATATATGGAAGCATGCATATATGAAATATAACTTTCGTATATGCACAAATTCAGTATATGACTTTTGTATATTGTTAATCTTCTATAACATAGATCTATAAGTATGCACATATGAAGATGATTTCCATATCTATGTGTATATATAGAAGTTATGACTATATGTAGGTCATCTTCCGTATATGCACAATTTCATATATTTGTGAAATTACAGAAGTTGCACAGATACAAAAGTCATATTCTATTTATATTTGATTTCAGTATATATTGTAGATACAGAAGATGACTTTTTTTATATGTGCATCTTATGTATATATACACATATATATGGAAGCATGTATATATAGAAGATAACTTCCATGTGTGTGTGTGTGTGGATATATAGAAACAACGCATATACAGAAATAGTCTTCTATATATGCAAACTTCCATATATATATATATATATATATATATATATATATATATATATATATATATATATATATATATATACTGAAGCCATCATCTATATATGCACATAAATATGGGAGCGTGCATATACAAAATATGTCTTCCATATCTATGTACATATACATAATCCATCTTCTATATATGCATGTTTTAATAGCAAAAATTGTTCCCTGTATATACGAAAATAAGCTCAAACCAAGTGAATAATTGAGAGACATTAGTGTGCTGCTCTAAGCGTATGTATTTCATTGGGATTTTTTATGCAATAGAGAGTTGGTGCATGTATAGAAGTCGTGCATATACAAAATTTGTGAATATACAAAAACTATCTTTTATTATGCATGCTTCCATATATATATATATATTATATATATATGTATATATATATATATATATATATTATAGATGAGAGAGAGAGATCTGTGTGTGTGTGTGTGTGTGTGTGTCTGCAGAATCTGCACGTATAAAAAATTCATCTTCTGTATATGAAGTATATACGGAAATCAAATATAAACAAAATATGAATTGTGTATCTTTGCAACATATGTATATGCACATATATATATGAAATTGTTCACATACAGAAGATGTCTTTCGGTGTATAGTGGATGACCTTGGGACTTATCTTGACTTCGACAGATCATACTTGGAGATGGAGGAAATGTCTTATGCCAGGGTCCTTTTCTATCCTGATACCAGGGATGGATTGGTAGAAAATTTGATACTCCACTACCTAGTATATGTGTGCAACCAAATATTGAAATATGAAGGGATATTGTTTAGATGATGACATTTCCACGAAGCTAATTACATTTACAAAGAATTCCACTTGTTAGAATATATAATTATTTGATATATAACTAAGTGTTGATGGTGTTGGACCTGTCAACATTAAGGGGATCACCCAGGTATAAAATCCCAATTAGACCTCACATCGTTTGGTGTGGGAGTCCCATCTGGTATGATAACCCAGTTGTCGTTATCTTAAATGTTTTCCTTAGCTCTTGCTTGTCAGCACATGAGAATGATATTATTTATCTTTAAATAGCAAGGTTCGCATGCCTGATGAGTGCTAATGTTACATGTGTCAAGGTTCTTTCACTACAGAGAGAAAGGATAGGAGTGAGTCTCTAGTTAAAAGGGAGGAAGTCCCAACTCTGTCAGAGACACACAACACAATAGGACATGCACAACTTCCGGAGGAGCAGTCCACAGGGATGCAACAGTCACAACACACAAGGGAAGATAACATGTACAACACCCAGTGGTACAGTCCGTGTGAGTGCGACGATCATTATAAAAAGTTTACGTGAAAGGTTTTGTCTGATGTCTGGGGAGGTAACCAACATGGGTAGGAAAATGTTAACAACTTATACAACAAATTTTCATAGATATATGTATTAGAGCAATTGAATGAGTTCAATTTTTTAACACATGTTAAAGCAAACATGCATTACAAGTGTTCAAGATTAATCTTACAAACAGTTACAACACATGTGTGAAAACGTTCTAGCCTGTTATCAGGCTTCCGAATTAAGCGAAAGTTCCAAGACACATCAGTACATCATACATCACTAACCCTGTGGGCGGGGCGTTGGAGCCACTACTCGATCCTCAAAGAAAATACTACAGAATCTCAAGGCTATGTGGGAGGAGCCAAGGTGAAAAAGTCCATCGCATGTACAAATGAGGGGTATTTATAACCAAGGGTAAAATTGGCCCTTGTGACTGTTTGAATTCCCTCATGATTTTCTAATTTAGTAATTGGAGAACCCACAGTAAAAACCATTTTTCATCAATGTTTCAAATCCCAACAGGGATCCATCATTAGGACATTCTTGAATGATGATAGTAGAAGAGCTTGAAGAATGTCTTGATGATGGATCCTTGATGGGATTTTAAACGTTGATAAAAAATGGTTTTTACTATGGGTTCTCTAGTTACTAAATTAGAAGATATAAACCACAGATGTCTTAATTCCCTCATTATTGTTTGACTTTCATGACTTCTCAACTTTACATAATTCTTTAGATTACAAGTGGGTCTCTTGGACTTCCACGTTACATTACATGATTTACACAGTATGGCCCACAGTAGTGATGTAGTTGACATGAATCATGACACAACTCGACACGACAGTGCTGTTATGTCCATGCTAGTGGTGGTTTCCATGTCGATCTACAATGTTGCTGAGTGATGGATGTGATCTTGGTGTATCACAGCTTGACCTCCACATGGCAAGGCTCTTGGTGTATCTCCTTGCATGTACTGTCTTTGTTCATCCCATCCATCGTTGTGTCATGTCGTATCCATGTACATGTATCTGCAATCACTCATGATGAGACAACATCAAATCCATAAACCTCCTAGTCTACCATGATGCATGTTTTTTTTTTCGGATGCAGGTTGTAGAAATTCCCACTGTAGATCACCTAATAATGCAATATACTAAAGTAAAATACTAGATCTACTTCTACAATCAAACTTTACGGAAGCTTAATCAATTTGAGCAAGATCAATTGGAACACATATAACAGAGAATGAGAAACAATGACACATGAACAGAGAAGAATACTCTGTGGAAAGCCTCAGCTAAAAACCTCGATCTTTGTATTATCATACAAGTGGAAATTATCTCAGAATTACATAAAGCCTTAGCTCAGAAGCTATCCGGCTCTCAGTACAATCCCTCAACACTGCTCACAGACTTAATAGATACAACATATGACTATCCTCAGCCCTCCAAGCCTCCTACTTCCTTGTGCAGTTTTTCCTGGGGTCCAATGCTGCCACCTATGTGAAGTTTGGCCTCATACAACTCACTGAACTTAGAAATAACTGCACAATCCTTAAGGAATGAATTCCTTCTGCATGAAAGATATATTCGCAATGGAATATTCCTGAAATTGATAGTACACTATCCCTCCATTTGATCTCAACTAGGTCTCTGATAGAACTGACATGCATGAGTTATTTATGAGAGAATATTCAGTTATCTGAAGTGCAGTAGTTACATGCATGCATGCATTAACTAACTGAACTCACAATCAGTTCCTCCAATAGTTGGAACTAATCTAACTGGACTTAACTCAGTTAACTGAGCTAACTAATTACAACTCATCCTTATCTCTTTAACTAAGGGATAAATTCCTTAATCAAAGGAATAACTGTGGCATGTCCTCACATAGACTTCATGTTTGATTTTTCTCAACTAATTAACTCAAGATGAATTAATTAATTATTTTACAAAAAGCTGCTAAGATCAAATTCAAATTTTAATTCACAATTTTAGTTCAGGGACTAACTAAAATTGGAATGTATCCCTAAATGATATTTATGGAAGTGATATTTTTATCACTTCTCTATTTTGCATTTCTTGTTGCTATTTTCAACATTCCCTCTCAACAAAAAAGGGATTATCAGTCACCCCAATCCTGTCTCTGTGGAACTTGAACTTGCATTTTGACAATGCCTTAGTCAAAATATCTGCATCTTGTTCCTCGGTCGAAACATACAACAACATCATGATCCTCTTCACCACACAGTATCGAATATGATGGTACTGGATATCTATGTGCTTGGACCTATCATGAAACACTGGATTCTCAGAGAGTTTGATATAACTCTGATTATTGCAATATATCACTGTTGGATCCATCCTCTGACCAAACAATCCCACTAGAATCGTACACATCCAAATGGCCTCGCATGCTGCCTGACTAGCAGCGATGTACTTAGCCTCTGCTGAGATAAGTGCAACTGAGCTCTGTTTCCTGCTGTACTAGAAAACTGCAACTAAACCAAGGTTGAATATTCCTCTAGAAGTGCTCTTCCGGTCTAATGGACTCCCTGCCCAATCAACATTTGTGAAGCCCTGAAGCTTCACTCCCTCTATCTGTCTATATCACAATCCATATTGAGATGTTCCTTTGAGGTATCTCAGCACATGCTTCGCTACCTTCCAAAACAACTTGGTAGGCTGAACCATAGCTTGACTCACCTGGTTCACCGCAAAGCACAACTCTGGTCGTGTGTTCACTAGATACATCAATGAACCCACAAGCTGCCGATAAACAGTAGCAGTTACTACCTCATCTAAAGTAGCATCCTCCTTCCTCCAGTTACCAGCTAGAGGAGTCTGCATGGGCTTACACTTCTCCATGTGGAATCGCCTGAGTATCTCATTGGCATACTTTCCTTGAGACACAAATACTTCCCCATCCTTCTGCCACACTTCCATGCCTAGAAAGTAGTGCATAAGACCTGTGTCTTTCATCTCAAACTCTCTTGCAAGGTCCTCCTTGCAAGACTTAATGAACTGATCATCACCTGTCAAAATCAGATCATCAACACAAGGTACAATGATCAATGGCTTACCTTATACCATGATGTGGTAAAGCTTCGCATCTCCTTCACTCTTCGTGAAGCCTTACTGGTGGAATACCTATTGATCTTGGTGTACCAAGCACAAGGTGCTTGCTTTAGCCCATATAATGCTCGCTTGAGTCGACACACATGTGACTCATGATCAAGGGTCTCAAATCTTTCAGGTTGCTCAATGTACACCTCTTCCTCAGTCTTCCCATTGAGGAACACAGTCTTCACATCCATTTGATGGATCTTCCAACCCATCTGAGCTGATAGTGCCAACATCAATCTGATAGAAACCACGGGCTTGCCTTATGTTTCTCAACACTACCATCAGCTGCATGTTTTAGCTTGTAAAGCCATCGGGAACTCACCACTAACTTGTTCGCTGGTCTTGGGACAACATCCCAAATATTGTTCCGGATGATAGAGGCGTACTCCTCTACCATAGCATCAACCCAAACTGGTTGCTGCACTGCTTCCTCGAAATAAGAAGGTTCAATTGCTACACACTCCCCAACCAAGGCCAAGTAACCAGTGTACCGCTCAGGTGATCTCCTCTGTCTGCACTGAGAGGATGGTTGCCCCACATTCTCTCGCGCATCTAGCATTAACCTGTCAGCTTCCTGTGCGAGTTTCCACCCATCTCTGGAAGACTCTGCATGAGTGGATGTCTCCGCTCTCGGATCCTCTGCATGCAGTTGCTCTGCATTAGTCTGAGCTCCTCCTCCTTTGGAACCAAAAGTTCCTCCTCTGCATGCAACTTGAGCTCCCTCTCAAGTGATACTCGCATGGCTTTTTGCTCGTCAAAATTCAGATCTCTGCATACCACTATCCTCTCACTAGTAGGCAGGAACACTCGATAGTTGTGGGGTGTGTCTGTGTACCCCACAAGTATTCCCAACTCAGCTGTTGGATCTAGCTTCTTTCAAGCATCTTTCGTCACATGGCAACAAACCGATGATCCAAATATCCTGAAGAGACTCACATCTGGTCACTTCTTGGAAAAGGCCTCCATAGGTGTCTCCATCCCCATTATATGGTGCAGACTTCTGTTCTGCAAGTATACTATTGTATTGCATACCTCAACCCACAAATGAAGTGGTAGGCTTTGGTCATGCAACATCGCTCGAGCTGCTCCCACAATAGATCGGTTCTTCCTTTCAGTCACCCCATTATGCTGTGGGTTATGGGGTGCCGTCAACTCCCGTTTAATTTCTTATGCAACACAAAAGTCCTTAACCTATTGGGAGACATACTCTCCACCATTGTCAGTTCACAAGGCTCTTATTTTCTTTCCAGATTCTTTCTCTACCAAGGCTTTAAACTCACAAAACCTCAAGAAGGTCTGATTCTTCTTTTGCATAAAGTAGATCCAACATATACGAGAAAAATCATCTTCAAAAATAACATAGTACCTTTGTTTAGTGGTGGATGCTATAGAGAATGGTCCACATACATCTGTGTGAACTCACTCCAAGATTGCTCCAGCTCTACTGTGTCGATCCTAAAAGGAAGCTTTTGCATACTTACCCAAGGTGCAACCTTTGTATGTATCCACTTGATCCATTTTTCCCTTGGGTAGTCCAGTAGAAATTTGCTGCATGATCTTCATGGCCCCATGGTGCAAGTGGCCCAATCTTCTATGCCATAGCTCGCCAACATCTTGGCTTTGCACCACCTCTACTTTGAAAGTTAGTGCAACGCAGTTATCTACCTCCAGCTTGTAGAGATTATTTGCTCGAATCTGAATTCACTTGGTTGTCCAGTGCCAATATGCCTTAGGAATACCTTTCCTTGACTAAAGACTACATCATAGCCTTTATCTTCTAGCATAACAACAAACACAAGATTCTTCTTCAGAGCCGGCACATACTTTACATCAGTGAGGGTGAGAGGATCTCCATGCTCCCTTTGAAACACAGCCGTACCTTCACCTGAAACATGGTACTTTCCATCATCGCCCATCTCGATGCGCATCTGGACATCCTTCTCCTCGAGGGTACTGAATAGATTCTTATCACATGACATGTGGAATGAAGCTCCACTATCCAGGTACCAAACACATCCCACCATGGATGAAACCATGCATGTGATGAGAGAGAAATCCAACTCAAACTATGAGGCCAGTGCCTCACCATTTGATCCCTTCAAGGATCCTTTCTTGGATTTCTTCTGTGGATAATTCGTAGCATAATGGCCCACCTCATGACAATGAAAGCATCACACTTTCGATTTGTCAAACTTCTTCCCACCATGGGAAGAACTTGATTTGGATTGGGATGCCTTCCCTTTCCCTTTCCTAGCTTTACTCACTAAAGCTAGATTTTCTTCATCATCTTGTTTTGATGAAGATCCATCTCTGGTGCTTCTTGTTATCTCCTCCTGCATCAGATCCGACCAAAGTCGTTCCCAATCTGGCAGTTTCTCTCTTCCATTAACCGAGTCTTGGTAGCTATGCCAGCTCTTAGGAAGACCGAGGAGTGCAAGACTCACCATGTCATCGTCAGCAGTCATGATCCCTACACTTCCAAGCTCATCCCTGCAGGTGGTGAGCTTGGTCAGGTATGTTGAGATCGTGTCGCCCTTTTCACACTTGATTTTCCAAAGCTTGTCTTTCAGCACTAGCTTTCTCTGATCGTTGCTGTTCTGATATAGATCCTTCAATGTTTTCCACATTGAATATGGTATCTCCTTCCCATGGAGGTTCGAGACAATGGGGACTTGGGGACTTCTTGATCAATGAAGTCCTTCAACCCATTGTCCTCTAATAACGCTTCGATGCGATCCTTCCAGGCTATATAATTTGAGCTGCCATCAAGGGCATACTCGAGTCTCAAATCGCTGAACGCCATTGGTGAAATTGAGATGTGATAAGAACTCGATTTCCATAATCAGGAACTTCAAACTTCAAACTTTTCCCTTCTTTGTATACTGTTCTTCGCTTTGATCACCTTTGCTCTGATACCATGTAGAAATTCCCACTATAGACCACCTGATAATGCAATATACTAAAGAAAAATACTAGATCTACTTATATAATCAAACTTTGTGGAAGCTTAATCAATTTGAGCAAGATCAATCGGAATACATATAACAGAGAATGAGAAACAATCACACATGAACATAGAAGAATACTCTAGGGAAAGCCTCAGCTAAAAACCCCGATCTATGTATTATCATACAAGTGGAAATTATCTCAAAATTACGCAAAGCCTTAGCTTGGAAGCTATCCAGCTCTGAGTACAATCCCTCAACACTTCTCACAGACTGAATAGGCACAACATATGACTACCTCAGCACTCCAAGCCTCCTATTTCCTTGTGCAGTTTTTCCTGGGGTCCAATGCTACCACCTGTGTGAATTATGGCCTCATACAACTCACTGAACTCAAAAATAACTGCACAATCCTTAAGGAATGAATTCCTTCTGCATGCAAGAGATATTCACAATGCAATATTCCTGCAACTGATAGTACACTGTCCCTCCATCTAATCTCAACTGGTTCTCTGATGGAACTGACATGCATGAGTTATTTATGAGAGAATATTCAGTTATCTAAAGTGTAGTAGTTACATGCATGCATGCATTAACTAACTGAACTCACAATCAGTTCCTCCAACTGTTGGAACTAATCTAACTAGACATAACTCGGTTAACCGAGCTAACTAATTACAACTCATCCTTGTCTCTTTAACTAAGGGATAAATTCCTTAATCAAAGGAATAACTGTTGCATGTCCTCACATAGACTTCATGTTTGATTTTCCTCAACTAAATAACTCAAGATGAATTAATTAATTATTTTACAAAAACCTGTTAAGATCAAATTCGAATTTTAATTCACAATTTTAGTTCAGGGACTAACTAAAATTGGAATGTATCCCGAAATGTTATTTATGGCAGTGCTATTTTTAGCACTTCTATATTTTGCATTTCTTGTTTCTATTTTCAACACAGTTGACTGGGAGTGAGGACAAGGCTACGAAAATGCATAAGGAAAGTTTCAAGTTGGGATGTGGGCTTTGGGCATTGTTGGTGAAAATTACAAAGAAGTCATTGGGAGGTTGAGATGGATAATCCGGATCAGCAGTGACTGTCCACATGATTTGGCTCAGCTGGAGGACAGATCTTCACAATTTCTGGAGGGAATCAGTACGGGCTACAGGGAGGCTTGGCAGCAAAAATTGTGTAGTTCCTTGGGGAGTTGGCAGCGGGTTGCAGGAAGCATAGAGACAAAATTGCACAGTTACTGGGAGGCTAACATGCTGAACACATCTGCATAGTTTCTGAGCTGAGGAGGCTACTGGGATGCAAAGGGGTTTTCTCATGAAGTCTGTGCAGTTTTCTGGGTGAGCAGTTGGCTGACTGACTAGGTGGGTTGCTGGGAAAGCTATGCAATTTTCGGAGGGAGACAGGGATAGGAACTGGGTGTCTGTCCAGCCTGTCTACGCACTTTCCTTAGTCAAAGGAGTTTTCAAGGTCTGCAACTTTTGCACAATTTTTTAGGGGAGTGAGTCCCGGGGTAACTCTCTGGTTGACCAACTGGAGGCTTGGTTTATGTGCTTGCGGGCAATGCAAATTAAAATGGATTGATAGGAACTTCTACGTTGTTTTGGGTGACAGTCAGTCGAGTCAATTCTAGGTTTGCGTAGTGCAGACTGCTGGGGAGGTAGCCTCAAGCTTTACACAATTCTACACAGCAGTACATCATCCCTGAGAGATGAAAGTGTGTAATGCAGCTCAGCAGATGTCTGACTATTGGAGGATGGTCTGGTCGACAAAACTTCAACAAAATGACCAAGTGTGTGAACGAGTGACTTCGTACATGCATGACCTCATGAACACACACTCAACATGACTTGACGAAAAGACACCTCAAACCAACAAAACAACATACACTCAGTGTGACTGACCGACGGTGTGAGCGACAAGCACGACACTTGGGATAGATCATTGAATGACCTCGATGACGCATGTGAAAAAATTAATGCAACTTCATGTGTGAGTGCGATGAATGTTTTACATAGCGGACACAAATTGTACACACGAAGGTGAACCTTATGTATGGCTAAAACATGACCTCAAGCATGACATTGAGACCAAGATGCAAAAACATGTCATTTGAATTATCAAGCGAGGAGGGTGAAAAGACTCAACATGAGCTCATGGGATTGGCCCAAGTGCTTGCAAACATCAAGGAAAAACCCAAGGAAGTCTCCATAATTGGATGCAGGCCAAAATTTTGGAGGGTGTTGCAGCCGCTACAACACTAAGGATTAATACAAGACATGACACAAAGTAACCCTTAAATTCCATGATACAAATTAACCCACCCCCATGCATTTTTCTTGCAACATATCACCCACAAGAAGAATTGACTGATAAAAAAATTGCCAAGTCGTCTTCTTTAATAAGCTGAATATGAATGTAGCTTTATTCTCATGACATCGTTGGTGCACTCTAACATGAAGAAAGACTAAAACCCAATGTCTAGCATGATTGGGTGGTTCATTGCACAAGTCATGACACAATTTTCTTACATGAAAAAGTATAGGGGGATAAGTTCTTGTTAGTTAGAGGCAAATATAAGCATGTAAACACAAGACAAATAAATAAACAAGCTTATCCTTGAATACAAAATTTATATTATGTAATGCCCTCCTCCCACATTTACCCAAGCTAACGATTCCACCAGGATAAAGATATTATGAAGAGTTACTATGATATGATTCAACTCCCTAAGTGTAGTTAAGGAAGTGGAACTGACTAACCAACACTTTACAGACCTTCCTTAGGTGCTACAGGACCCCCAAGAGCTAATCCACCACTCTTGGTGCCTAACCCCTTAGTTAACCTAGCCTTTCAATGAATTAAACTCTCAGTCACTACAATAACAAGGCATGCATTTGACTAGAACCCTATAGTCGCTCCCACAATGCTGCAAGGGGGAGACTGCAGTCTTTTTTTGCGAGTTTTGTGCCAAAGACTACGAGATTTAAGCCACTTGTTCAGAGCTAGTCTCCAAATCTCTACCTAGAACTTGATTAGACTTTCTAAGACAATGAATGACCCCAATACAAAGCCTCTAACACCAAGCCCAACCATGATAGTCATTTCGTCAAACATGTCACAAATATGCATTCTACAGGTCACAATAACATAATAATAAAATCAAATTGAGAATTTATTGCTCCATTTTTCAACACTCCTTATCATCAAGAAAGGGATTATGAGCCACCCCTATCCTGCACATGTGGAACTCGAACTTCCCTCTTGACAAAGATTTTTTCAAAATGTTAACATCTTGTTCCTTCCACAGAATGTAGTGTAGCAACATTATCTACCTCTGCACACAATCCAGAGAAAATGGAGGCATATGAGGAGGAATAGAGAAAATGGAAAACCCATGGTGAAAGCCTTTTGAGTGCAATCAGGATTAGAGAAAAAAAGTGAATATATGAGGGTGGTTGAATTATAGGAATCAAGGCACATAAAAATTTATTTGAAATTGTGGGAGGTGAAAGGGTTCATACAAAATAAACAAAACATAACGTTCGACATTGAATAATGGGGAGAATTATTGAAAATTCCATGGGAGAATTCCTTGTCAGTTTATAGTGATTTTGTCATCAGAGGTCAAAGTTCTGAAAGAAGTTATACGAAACCAATGCCAAAGCTGTCAATACGTTATTGGGAAGTCTGTTAGAATCAGAATTTGTCAAAGTCATGCAGCTCAAGACAACCAAAGAGATATGGGACAAAATCATTCAGAGCTACGAAGGAGACTCTTAGGTAAAACGTGCTAAGCTTCAAACTCTTAGAATTCAGTATGAAACTCTTAAGATGCATAGTGACGAGAGTGGTGCTAGTTAATTTTTACGTATAGATGATATTGTTATTTGTATGAAGAATCTGGGTGAATAAATAAAGGAAGCTACTTTAGTTGAGAAAATTTTGAGATCTTTGTCTTCTAAATTTGAGTCAAAAGTGTCTGCCATAGAAAAAAACAGGATCTTCAAACTATTACTGTGACTTAACTCCATGGAATCCTAACTACCTTTGAAATGAGAAAATTAGGT